>CAUYQG010135307.1:0-16278 GCA_963574415.1 Tarsius wallacei
TGAGAGTAGGCTAGTGTCATAAAGAACTCTCGACCCAAACAGGGTGAGCAGGGGGTTTATAAAGGCAAAAACCACAAAAGCTGTACAGTTATGATTACATTTTTGGCAGAACATTTGGTTGTGAAAGGGTACAGATATCTACAGAATTTGCAATTAGGGAGTTTCCAAGCACTGAGGAGAACAAGAATATGGGCTTGTGATCATAGGAAGGTTACAACTTGTGATTATGGGAAGGTTATGCAGGGGGGTCATCTCTGGGTATGAACAGCTAAAATGGAGGATCTGTTACAAAATGAAGTTATTTATGTTAAACAAGCTATTATAGGTTATTATAGGTTTTTTTACACTATTACAATGGGTACAGTCTGAGGGGGCACTAGAAGTGTAGTTGCCCCAAAGGTACCTAAACCTCCTGGACCTTGTCCACTGTGCAGGCCAGAGAGCCATTGGGAAGCAGGTGCACTCACTTCTGAAGAGAGTAGAGAACACCTGGCTCAGAAATGGCGGTCATTTAAGGAGGCCTGGAAATTTGTTAAAGTGCCTGGCACTGGCTCACCATCACTCCAAAAACTCCCAGGTAAATATTCGGGTGCTGGAACCCAAATTGATTTCTTAATTTAACAGAGGTGCCAGTGGCTTGGACATGGCCATTCATGTTGGAATCATAGCCTTATCTTAATCAAAAGTTACTAAAAATTAATTCAAAGTATAAATGTAAAAGAGTTAGCTATAAAAAGATAAAGAAAAAAACAGAAAGCAAAGGCTAGATATAAAAAAATTGTTGCTATAAAAATGTTTTTGGTAAGGAAGGCTAAAGAAAGAGAATAATTTTATAAAGAGAAAGGATCTTGTATGGTACGTTTTTGTTCTATAATAGAATGGCTGATTATTTGAAGGAAGGAAAGTATAGGACAAAAATAGAAGGTTCAATCATGTCAAAAACTGGCATGAGTATGTTGAAGATGGTATATGAAAGGTTTGTAGAAATAAATATATGAAAGAAACTCACTAGTGCAACAGTGGAAACTTCCCTGACTCCTATAGTGGGTATCAAGCCCACTGGGGTAACTATAAATAAAATGTACCAGACATCAATGCCTCAATATGCCATAATAGCAGCTATAATGGCCTTTATTATAGTAGTGTTAATTCTAATACTATATGCTTGCTCACAGTGCTTTGTATACAGATACTAAAAATACTTAACATCATGGGCTCCTGTCCTTTCATTCTCTCCTCTTGCTCTAGACAGATAGAGACAGCTCTATGACCCCCACTCAATGGGAAGCAGATACAGAAGTCTGACCCCTGTCCCTAATCCCTAGTTGTAAATAAAAATATTTTTGAAATAGCAAGAGGTGGGAAATGAAAGGAGGGCCCCTGCTGGGAAAGGAGGGACCCTGAGAAACTTAGAATGAACTTAGTTGACCTTTTGCCTCAGCGTAGTCATTTTTGCTTAGACCGACACACTTTGAATCTAGCACAGGTTAGACACAGTAGATACATTTCCAATAGGCAGATTTTAGACATTTTTTAGACATTTTACTGCAGGCCAAGCTGACAGCCTACCCCACCCCCTCAGCAAATCTCCATCAGATACAAGACAAGGACAGTCCAACCTTTCAATTCATGTTTTTAGCATAATAATCTCTATGAAACTTTTAGGTTCCTTGTTGAAGGCAGATGGTCCAGGATCACCACTTAGCTGGCCAAAGCCATAGAAATGATAATAAGACCTCCTAAGGAGCTTGTGGATTGGAAAGGTTTGACAGGTCTCTTATAGGAAAATCCCTTCCCCTTGTCTCCTCCCTTCTAGTCCACAACCATGGCAGCAATCATATGACTAACCTGCCCATCTGCTTGCTGTCTATCACCCGATATCAGTACCTGTGCTTACCTGCCCCTTTGTGATGATATGGAGCAGATCACCACCCAATGACCTTAATGACCTTCCCCCACCAAAGGGAAGGATTAAAAGGGCTCAACTGTGAGCAACCGGCTGCCATTGCCTTGCTAAGCTAGGGTGTGGCCATGTGCTCTTTGAGGTATGGCCAGGCCATGTTTCCCGGCTTTGGCCCCATCCCCTACCTTGGAGATGTGAATCTCCTCTCTCTCTCTCTCTCTCTCTCAAATTTACTTTCTAAATAAACTATATTTTCTAATATAATTTCTGTGCAATTCTTTGTGTGTTTCATGTGGCATCAGATCACACACCAGACACTCACACCCCTGGCAGACCTGATGTAACATTCTGGAGGCTCTGCTGGGAGTGTGACCTAATACTAGGTATTGTCAAAATACTTGCCAAAGTAGATGTATCAATTACAATCTCACCAAATTTATATGAGTTAGTTTCTTTTTCTTTTTGAGTTGGAGTCTCACTCTGTCACCCAGGCTGAAGTGCAATGGCATACTCATGGCCACTGCAGCCTCGACCTGCTATGCTCAAGCGAACCTTCTGCTTTGCCTTCCAAGTAGCTAGAATCACAGGCATACACCACCATGCTCAGTTAATTTTGTTTTAATTGTATAGATGCGGTCTCCACAAGTTGCCCAGGTTGGTCTTGAACCCCTAGGCTCAGACAATCCTCTTGCCCTAGCCCGACAAAGTGCTGGGATTATAAGTGTGAGCCATCGTACCTAGCAATATAACAGTTTCTGTTCCTCCACAACATGGTCAACATTTGGTGATATCAGTGCAATCTGAGGTTAAGCAAAGTGGTATTTTAATGTTTATTTATTTGTAATTCCCAGACTTTTAGTGAGGTTGAGTATCTTACCATAGCCTTATTGGCTTTCTTTAAAGCAAAGGTCCTATTTGTGTATTTAAGAAATCATGTTGTTTGTTTTTTCCCTTGGTTTTTATGTAGCCTTGATAGCAGTCCTTGTCAGTTATATAGGTTTCAAATACCTTTTTCTTTCTTTCTTTTTTTTTTTTTTTTTGAGTTGGGGTCTCACTTTATTGCCCAGGCTGGAGTGCAGTGGCACACTCATGGCCACCCCAGTGTTGACCTGCTGGGCTCCAGCAATCCTTCTGTCTCAGCCTTTCAAGTAGCTGGAACTACAGGTGCATGCTACCACTCCCGGCTAATTTTTTTTTTATTGTAGAGAAGAGGACTCACCAAGTTTCCTGAGCTGGTCTTGAACCCACAGGCTCAGGCAATCCACTTACCTCAGCCTCCAAAAGTGCTGAGCTTACAGGCTGAACCACTGAGCCTGGCCTCAAATATCTTTTTCTAAAAGACTGGAGGACTCTGTCATCCAGGCTGGAATGCAGTGGCACACTCATGGCTGCCACATCCTCAACCTGCTGGGCTCAGGCATTCCTTCCACTTCAGCATTCCAAGTAGCTAGAACTACAGGTGTGCACTACCATGCCCAGCACTTTTTTTACTTCTTGTAGAGGTGAGGTCTTGCCAAGTTGTCCAGGCTGGTCTCAAACACCTAGGCTCATGGTCATCTCACTTCCATCTCCTCAAGTGCTGGTATTACAGGTGTGAGCAACCACGCCCTACCTCATAGCTTGATTTTCTTTCTTTCTTTTTTGGAAGCAGAATTTATTGAGAGGACAGAAAAACTCCCACAGTGGGAGGGGACCCAAGGGGGTTGCCCACTTGATTTTCTTACTCCCCTGTCATGTCTTGATGAATAGCTAGCCTTCATTTTTATTGAGTCAGATTTATCAACTGTGCTTTCATGATCTATGCTATTTTAAAAAATTCTAAGCAATCTTTTAAACAACAAGATTACATAAAACAAGGCTAATATAAAAAAATCAATGGTGTTTGCATACTAGCAAGGAGCAATTGGAAATAAAATGATCATCCATGAATAAACATAGTTTTACTTTGTCCTTTGCGATCTCTATACTTTTTCCCTGCCTTATGACAATGACTAGGGATTTTTCCATTTACACTATTATGATGTAAAATGGAAGAGATGAGAGGAATTCTTGCCTTGGTATAAATTTCAGGAAGAAAATGTTCAATATGATGTGTTTTTTGTATGATGTGTTTTTTGTAGATTTATTAGTTTAGGAATGTTTCCTTCTGTTCCTAGTTTTCTGAGAATTTTTATCATTTGTGAGTGTAAATTTTGATAAATGTTTTTTATGCTTCATTGATATGATTACATATTTTTATTTTTTTTCTGTTAATGTCGTAAACTGCATTGATTAATTATTTAATATTAAACTCTGCCTTGTTTTTCTTAGGAAAAAACTCCTACATTATGGTATCTCATTGTTTTTTATCTTGTTGGATTAAATATGCTAATATGTTGAGAAGTATTTTTGAATCTATGTTTATGATGATCTTTTATTATTCATAATATGTTTGTGAGGTTTTGGTGTTAGGTTTGTGGAAGTCTCATAAAATGAACTGGGAAGTATTTAATGCTAAACTTTTTTCTGAGTTTATAAAGATTATAGTTCCTTTTTTAAATTTGATAGAATGCAGCAATGAAACCTCTTAAGCCTGCAATTATCTTTGCAGGAAGGTTTTTTATTGCAATTTCAATATTTTTAATAGACATGGGTCTACTGAAGTTTTCTATTTTTTTTTTCTTGTGTTCATTTGGTACATTGTGGTTCTCTCTCTCTCTCTCTCTCTCTCTCTTCCTCTTTGAACAGAGTCTCACTGTGTCACCCAGGCTGGAGTGCATAACCTGCTGGGCTCAGATGATCCTTCTACCTCAGTCTTCCAAGTAGGTGGAACTACAGGCATGCACCACCATGCCCTGCTAATTTTTCTTGATTCATTATAGAGGCGAAGTCTGGCCAAATTGCCCAGGCTGGTCTCGAATCCCTGGGCTCAAGCAATCCTCTTGCCTCCGCTTCTCAAAGTGCTGGGATTACAGGTGTGAGCCACTGCACCCAACCTAAATTGTGTTTTTCAAAGAATTTGTCCATTTCATCTAAGTTGTTAAATATGTTAGTATTACGTTATTCTGAATATTATCTGATTATCCTTTTATGGTCTGTGGGATGATAGTAATTGTCCATATTTAGTTCTTTATGTCGGTAATTTGTGTTCTCTTTCATTTTTTCCCTTGGTTAGTCTAGTTAGAGATTTATTTATTTTTAAATCTTTTCAAAGGTTTTTAACTTTTTCTCTGGCATTTTTTTCTGTTTCACTCTGCCAGAACTTTTGATATTGTCTCACAAGTTCTTGGAGTTTTGTTCATTTTTAAAGAACTTTTTTTCTGTCTATTCTTCAAATTGAATAATGCATATTGCTCTGTCTTTATGTTAATTGACTTTTTCCTCTATTATCTTTATCTCCTGCTAAGACTATCTAATAAGTTTAAATGCCACATATATATTAGTTATTTGCTTATTTATTATTTCTTTAGTCTATATTCACATATAGACTTGTTTCAAATATAAATTTCTTTTCAGTTTCAGAATTTCTATTTGTTATTTTTTAATTTTTTGTTTTACTGGAATTTTCTATTTTTTCATACACAATGAGCACATATGCTTTTATTTCCTCAGGTATACTTATAGTAACTGTTTAAAAATCTTTATTTGATAATTGCAACATCTGGATCATCTCAGGATGATTGCTTTCTCTTTTAAAAGTGCATGTCACTGTTCTGTCCACTGCCTACCACTGCCCCCAGCGCCACTCTGTTTGTCCTCCTTCTGAGCTCTGCGTTCCTGCTAAGTTAGCACCGCTGCCATTCCCTTTCACTTGCCGTCATGATTATCTACCAGGACCTCATCAGCCACGATGAGATGTTCTTCAACATTCACAAAATCTGAGGGATTGTGGATGAGTTGTGCCTGAAGGTGATGAGGAAGATGGTCAGTAGAACAGATGATAACATTGATGACTCATTCATTGTTGGACATGCCTCTGCTGAAGGCCCCCAGGGCATGGTATCAAAAACAGTCATCACTGGTTTTGATATTGTCATGAACCATCACCTGCAGGAAATCAGCTTCACAAGAGAAGCCTACAAGAAGTACCTAAAAGATTACACAAAATCAATCAAAGGAACACTTGAAGAACCGAGACCAGAATGAGTAAAACATTTTATGACAGGGACTGCAGAACAAATCAAGTAGGTCCTTGCTAATTTCAAAAACAATCATTGCCCGCGGGTTTGAGACCAGCTTGGGCAACTTGGCGAGACCTTATCTCTACAATAAATTAAATGGTAACTCATGCCTGTAGTTCCAGCTACTTGGAAGGCTGGGGTGGAAGGATCACCTGAACTCAGCAGGTCAATGCTGGGGTGGCTGTGAGTATGCCACTGCCTCCAGCCTGGTCGACAGAGTGAGATTCCAACACACACACACACACAAAACCAAAACTATCCCTTCTTTATTGGTGAAAATATGAATCCAGATGGCATGGTTGCTTTACTGGACACATGAGGATGGTTTGACCCCACGTATGATTTTCTTTAAGAATGGTTTAAATGGAAAAATGTTAACAAATTTGGCAATTACTTTGGATATATCATCTATCATAATAACTGGCTGCTGTTTGTCATCCACATAACACTAGGATTTAAGACAAATGTGACCGATGTCATCTTGAGTTTCATTTACTTTGACCAAGATTTATTTGGAGTAGAGAGATTCTTTCTGAAAACAACATGTCATGTAAGTTGTCTAAAAATAAAATGTATTTAAACTAAAAAAAATATGACACATGCTTGTTTACATGTGTGTTTAGTAATTTTGGATTGTACCCAGGACATTATATTGTTATATTATGGGAGCTGTAGATCCTTTCTATTCCTCTGAAGAGTATTATGTTTGCTTGTGTGTTTGTTTTAACAGACAATTTGCTCAGCTGGATTTAAACTTCAAACTCTGCCTCTGGAATGGCATTCAAATTTCAATTCAGTTCTTTTGTTTTTTAGTTGGAGTCTGTCCTGTGTAAGGGTGGGTCATAGGTCAGACAGACATTTAGAAAGAGTGTTCACACAGAATTTGGAGCTCTTCCCCCTTGGTTCTCTCCTTCTGGGATTTCTTCTTCACTTTCCTGCAGCTGGGTTTGCCCTCTTCTCTGTACACTGATTCTTCAGGATAGAAATACAACAGATTTCTATTGGAGTTTTAGCCACACCTATATAATATCTACTGTGACCTTCCCTTTGGAAAAGCAAAAGTCCATAAGGATGGTAAACTATACCATTCTCTTTCTTTTTTCCAAGTCTCAACTCCCCTGCAGGATCTTACAAGGTTATTTCATTGATGTTATTGTTTTCACTCTCCAGTGCCAGCAGATCATTGCTTTATATGCTTTCCAGAGTTTTCAGTGTTATATCAAGAAGGATTGAGCTAGTTGGCCAACTACACTTCTTTTTAATTTTTAAAATTTTACTTGTTTCTTTGGGCCTTTAATACATCTGGAAGTTTGTTAATGGGTTGTTAAGTTGTAGATCTAAACTTACCTTTTTCAGTGTGACTAATTAAAAATAGCTTAGCGTTGTGAGATAGAGTTCTAAATTTATCTTTTTAAAAATATGGCACGGCTCAGTGGCTCAGTCTGTAATGCCAACACTTTGGGAGGCCAAGGGGAGTGGATTGCCTGAGCCTGTGGGTTCGTGGCCAGTCCGGGCAACTTGGCAAGACCTTTTCTCTACAATAAATCAAAAATTAGCTGGGCGTAGTAGCATGCACCTGTAGTTCTGGCTACTTGGAAGGCTGAGGCAGAAGGATTGCCGGAGCCCAGCAGGTCGACACTGGGATGGCCGTGATGTGCCACTCCAGGTGATGGGTGATGGAGTGAAACTCCAACTCAAAAAAAAAAAAAATGAGTCAGGCAGGGTGGCTCATGCCTGTATTCCTAGCACTTTGGGAGGCCAGGGCGAGAAGATTGCCTGAGTCCACATGTTCGAGACCAGCCTGGGCAACTTAGTGAGACCTCATCTTTACAATAAATTAAAAAATTAGCTGGGGGCAGTGGCTCAAGCCTGTAATCCCAGCACTTTGGGAGGCTGAGGTGAGAGAATTGCCTGAGCCCACAGATTGAGAACAGCCTGGGCAATCTGGCGAGACCTCATCTCTACAATTAATCAAAAAATTAACCGGGCATGGTAGTGTGCACCTGTAGTTCCAACTACTTGGAAGGCTGAGGCGGAAGGATCAATAGTTGGAACCACAGGCATGCCACCACACTCAGCTAATTTTTTGATTTATTATAGAGACATGATCTCACCACGTTGCCCAGATTGGTCTCAAATCCCTGGGCTCAGGCAATCCTCTCACCTCCACCTCCCAAAGTGCTGGGATTACAGGCATGAGCCACCATACCCAGCTAGTTCAGAATTCTGATGATCATGTAGAACTGGACCTTTAAGTTACTGAATGATAACTATATTTTATGACTTTAGTGACCATAGGGTTTAAGAGCACTTTTCTTTCCAAGAGGGAAAGAACCAGTCCCCACAGAATAGGAGACAAAAACAAAGGCACTTATTGATGTTATTCCATCAGCTCATGTGGCTCCTCAGCTGTGGATGTGGGGCCAGATACAAACACATATACCCCATGTGTCTTTCCCATCAGTGCATGACCACGTATGTCAGAGCATGACAGAATATGCCACACTTGTGTTGAGATCATTTGTCTGTATCCCTGTTTCCAGAGCTGGGTGAGGGCCTGTTTCCCTCTCCATCCAAGTCCCACAGTGTTCACCATAGACTCTGCAAATGACTGCAGCTCAGTGGGGGTGCTATAAGCCAAGGTTTGGGGAAGAGGGTTTCTTATATTTCTCATATTTAATTCAAAGTTATCTAAATGTTCCAAGGTAGCTTCTTTGACAATTGAAATGCCATCTCCCCTTCCTTGAGGAACTATAAAATTTAAAATCCTCATGGCTGTAAATCCCAAAAGTTACTCTAAAATGCCAACATGGTTAGGAGATCTTGAGTCATGCCAAAATTGACTATAGGCCTTTTAATTCATCCTCAGGGACAGATGAAGGGATTAAGAGATCTTGAGTCATGCCCTTGTTAATTTAGCCTTGTGGGTGGGTGAGGGTCTATGGAGTATAAATTCTGAGTAAGTTGTACTGTGGGAGAGCAAGCTCTTTGGGTCAACACACAGACTCACTCCCTGGTTCCATGGTATCAGTTGAAACATCCATTTCTCTCAGCCCTCTGCCTCTTATCTTTGATTGACCTGAGGGAGAGAGCAGCCAGTTTGTTAGGCTGGAACTGGGGGGCTTACCCTTTTGGCAAGTGGCCCTTATCCTAGTCTGCCTGGGACAATGGCTTCATGGCCAATCGCTCTGAAAAGTGTCCTGGTTTTGATGCTGTATTACACTGTCACCTGTCTCTCAGGCTCTGCCCTGGGCATGGGCTGCTGTGTGCTCTGCCCCCTCCGCCAGGCAGAGATCCAGTCCAGTCCCCATCTGGAAGTGAGAGTCCCTACCCTCTCTCCAGCCCGTGTTGTCTTAGCCTCCCCTGAGACAAGGAAATTCAAACAACAGACTCCATGGGGATTATTCTGGTGACATGAGGGAGTATGGGAAGGGATCCAGCAAACATTCGGTGATTGATTATAACCAGTGTGTAATTCATAGACACCAATAAACAAACGATGCATCGGAGGCCCAAGGCTGAGGCCTGGGGAGGGTGTGGGGTCAAAGGCATCCAGTCAGCAGGGGACGTAGGATCCTGGGAGGGCACCAAGCTCGTCCAGTCCCCAGGGATCTGGGTCAGGGCAGGAAAGGGGAGGTTACCTTGAGACAAGTTCAAGGGGCCTTCCCATATGTCCTTCCCGTCCTTCTTCCTCATGCCAGAACATGTAGCACTAATCAGATGCACAGAACCAGGTGTCCCTTGGTGGGTGAGTTTTCTAGGGCTGTTATAACAAGGACCATGAACTGGGTGGTTTAAATCAGGGGTCCCCAACCCCTGGGTCACAGGCTGGTACTGGTCTGTGGCTTGTTAGGAACTGGGCTGCATAGCAGGAGGGGAACGGTGGATGGTTGGAGCTTTGTCTTCTGTTACATCAGCAGCAGCTTTCGATTCTCATAGGAGTCCGAACCCTATTGTGAACTGCACATGTGAGAGATCTAGGTTGCATGCTCCATATGAGAATCTAATGCCTGATGATCCAAAGTGGAACTGAAGTGTGATTCTAGCGTTGTCTCCCATCACCTCCAAATGGGACTGTCTAGTTGCAGGAAAACAAGCTCAGGGCTCTCACTGATGCTGCATTATGGTGAGTTGCATTTTTTCATTGTATATTACAATGTAATAATAATAGAACAAAAGTGCACAATATAGTGTACGCCTATAGTTCCAGCTGCTTGGAAGGCTGAGGTGGAAGTTTTGCCAGAGCCCAGCAGTTCGGGCTGGGGTGACCATGAGTGTGCCACTGCACTCCTGCCTGGGAGATGGAGTGAGACTCCAACTCAAAAAAAAAAGTGCACAATAAATGTAATGCACTCGAATCATCCTGAAACCATCCCCCCTAACTCCAGTCCTTGGAAAAATTATCTTCCATGAAACCGGTCCTTGATGCCAAAGAGGTTGGGAACCACTTTTTTAAACAACAGAAAGTTATCCTCACAGCTCCAGAGGCCAGAAGTCTGAGGTCAAGGTGTCAGCAGGGCCAAGCTCCCTCCAAAGCCTCTAAGAAAGGGTCCATGAACTGGGTGGTCCTTGCCTCCTCCAGCTCCTGGTGTTGCCTGTAGTCCTTGGTGTCCTTGGCTTGTAGATGTATCATGCCGGCCTCTGCCTCCATCGCGACATGGCTGTCTCCCTGCGTGTCTGTGTGCATATATCCTTGTCCCTCTGTGTGTGTCTGTGTCTCTTCTCTTCTTATGAAGACACTGGTCATATTAGATTTAGGACCAAATCTACTCCAGTTTGACCTCATTTTAGTTTAATTACATCTGCATCAATGCTATTTCCAAATAAGCTTACCTTCTTAAGTTCCAAGGAGGACATGCAGTTTGGGACAGACTCTCTTCAACCCAGTACACTTGCAAATCACTTGGTGGCAATGGCTTGATTAACGGGTAGGAGGCTGACGGCTGAGACAGCCTGGCAGGTCTGGCGTGGCTGGCAGAGGATCTGGCTCCCGGGTCTCCTGGTCTGTCTGGGGCCTTTGCGCTCAGTCCCCTGCCCCTTGCCCCCAGGCTTTCAGGGGTTATACGTGAGGACTGCATACAGTCAGCCAAGGTCTGGTACACTCCTCCCTGTTGTCCCCCAGGACACGGCTCAGCACAGGACTGCAGGTTGGGGTCCATCATGCTGAAGGCAAGGTGACACCGGGCACCCGTCTGGCTATTGAGAGAGGTCTGTCTTGGTCCAGCAGGCAGGGCTGTCCCTGGGGAGGCCCTCCTGTCCGTGGCAGTTGGCTACGTTATTTCTGGTCATGGGTTCACACATTCCTGGGAAATTTTCCTTGTCCCTTGCACACAGGACGGATACAATCGTCCCAAATCCACAGATGCTCTGTATTTAGAATTTCTCTGACTGATTCTCGAGGTGAGTGGCTAAAACATCACAGAAGATTTCTTGTGCTATGAACCCCAGGGACCATCACACAGATGTGTAGGTGGCAGGTCAGGGACCAGTCCAGTGTTCATTTGGGGCCAGAGTCCCAGGGGCCATGAAAGGACCCTAGAGCCAACAACCTCCCTTCAGAGTTCACCTGGCACCTCTCTATCTCTAACCCTTCCTGTCCTGCACATGGTGGGTCACCTTGTACTGCTCCTAGTCCCCACCCCCATTTGTCCTCAATGAACTACGAGTCAAAAGACAGGAGCACCCCTGAATCAGTCACTGTGTTTGCCTCCTAGGTCTTGATTGCTCAGGAAGGGTCAGCAGGCCCCTCTCAGGAGGGAGGGGCCACACCCAAGGCAGCTGCAGAACGAGTGACAGCTGGTCTGCAGGGCACTCCTGTGAGGCATGTGGCCCCAGAGCCATCCCAGGGGTGGTGCCTAGCAAGACTTTGAACCTCCTTCCTCTATCTGACTCCCTGCTGGCTTGAATAACCAAGAGTGACAGGGTTAGATAACTGAGAGTTGATACAGAGCATATAACCCTATACATGCCACATTGACTGTGTTTTCTGTGGCACGGTGAGTTAGTCATGCCAAGTAGGCAGTGCCTTGGTTAAAATGCCCTTCTGACCTTCACCCATCTGGTGAACTCCTAGTCATTCCTCAAGACCACATCCAATTTCACCCCATCCTGCTGGCCCTTGTACTGTGCCACAATCAAGTCATGCTTTACGGCATATTCCCCCATAGCAGCCTGTGGTCTCAGGTAGAAGGCTCTTCCTGGTTTCCTGAGACTCCAGCAGTCACAGGCCGAGCGCCTAGCCTGTGAGCCACGCTCGATCTGGGCTTGTCACACATACATGGTAATGACTGCTGATTCCAGAGGTAGAAGGTTGCAGTCCAGACTGCTGCTTTCCAGACCCGTCCAGGGGGCCCCACCCTCCCCTTGGACACCAGCACAAATACCCCAGGGTGGGAGGGATCTGCAGGATTCCCAGGGCAGTTCACATCGTACATGGCTGGGGTAGCTGTGGCAAGGATGTGGTTGCAGAGGCAGAGGAGGGGAAGGGGCTTCATCAGCGCCAGCCCCCATCTTGGGGCATCAACATCGGGGCCTGACGCCGTTGGCTCTGACAGCAATTCTGCTTTATCCCTGGTACTTGAAACCCCCCTTATGTGGAAAATAAGAATGGTAATGTATTTTCAGAATGGAGCCTAGCTTATCTTGGGTTCTCAAGATGGTGTCTAAATGCTTTGTGCTGATTCACTTCCTGCTTCTTTAAGCTTCCTTCTCACAGGCTTTTTACCTTGGCTGGCTTCATGTTTAAACTTTTGGCAGGATCCAATCAGGATGGTAATTCTGTAATACAATTGGCAAATAGGCTATGCAAATGAAATGATTCTGTAAGCCAATCAGCAAATAGGACACGCAAATGAAATGATTCTGTAAGCCAATCAAAATATGTCAGGTAAGCAGGCTATGGGAAGAGCCTATAACCTCTGCAGTACTTGACCAGTGAAGAACCAGAAGAGAGACTTGTGTTGTAGGGCTAAAAGTGCTGGTTCTTCCAGCTTCGGTGTGCCTGCTCACGCGAGAGTCCCCAGGTCTTGCAAGAACGATACTAAAAGAGCTGCTTCACTCCACCGATCTATGAGTCTCCATGTTGTTCTTTAATGACAAAGCTGAGGAGGGTCGACTCCATCTCCTACAAGGTGAACAGGGAAGCTGGGGAAGGCCATGGAACTGTGGGTTCTGGAGGGCAGGGTGGGCTCTCCTGCCCCATCCTCTACTCCAGAGCCCAGGGATCCTGGGTCAGAGTTTCTCTAGAACAGAAGGAAGGGAGCACACATACTTCTTCCTCACCCACACACATCAGCTCTCTTGCTCCAGTCTCCAAAGGCCCAGTTCCAGTGTCCCCTCCTCCAAGAAGCCCATGCTGCCTCCACCTGGGGAATCCTGCCTGGCCCCCTTGCCATGGCTGTCACTCCTGCCAGAGCCCAGGGACCAGGAATTCAGCTCATCTGCTGCTGGGGTGGGTGCAGCCCACCCAGCAGGTGACCAGTGTGTGTCCCCACGCACCCAGCCAGGCTATGGGTCAGCTTTTCATGCTGTCCTGTGGGTTAGGCACCATGTGACAGGTAGGAAAACTGAGGCACAGATGAGCAGTGACTTGGCTAAGGTCAGAAAGTGCAGAACTTGGGATCAGGTCTCTTGGCTTCACCATCTTATCTTGACATGATTCCACCTTCCTCCTGGGGGACTCCTCAAGGACAAGGATATGTCACCTTTCCTTCTCCAGCCTCAAGCCCTGGGCATAGACAGTAGGGGCTTAATCAATGTTAATTGAGTTAAACTGAAGCAAGAATCAGCACAGTGGTTCCGGGTGCTGACAGCTCAGGGGAACCACCAACTGGGCCAGGCCAGGGCATCAATATTGTCCAGCTCTCCAGGCAATTTTAAGTGTGGTGGCCGGGGAGAACACAGCACTCACAGATGCCCCCCACTGGGCAGCCTTCAAACCATCATCCTTCTCCCCCAGTCCATGGATGGGAGGGGCTGCAGCCCGTTCCTGGGGGATTCGCACTTTCCTTGCCAGCTCCACCACCTGGCCTGATCTCTGGACAAGCAGGAGGGTCTCATCGGAAAAGGTACCCAGGAATTTTCCCTCCAACTGTTTTTTTAATAACATGAAAACTGTGTAGTCTGTTAGCGAAGCTGGGTTCACTCTCTCCTGTGGGGAAAAGTGAATGTCCCCAAAATGAAGCAGATTTGCTTTTGTTTCCTTCCTCCTTTGCTTATTTAGGGGTGGTCCACCAGAGGCAAAGTTACCTCAAATTCATTCCCGAAGACCTGCTGAACACGAGGGTAAGGCTCAGGGCACCAGGTGGGCCACATCCTGGTTCCCAGTGCATGTGCAGTCTGGCTTCCGCTGTCACTTGGGCAAGGACAGCTCATGGACTCAGCTTTGGGTGGTTCAGGATCTCCCTGCCCACCCCACACATGGACCCACCTGGAGGCTCAATTCAAGCAGCCAGGAGCTCCCATTTCTCAGGATGATACACAAAGTCCACCCTGAGGATTTCCAAACAGGCTACGGGAAGAGGCTGCGGGTGTGACATCAGAACACCCCACTGGAGAGAAAAAGGAAACAGGACAAAGAACAAAAGAACAGGATTCCATGTTTTCCTGGGATTGAGGTCGGTCTCCGGCCCTCTACCAGCCAACCCACTGAAGTGCAGGTGCTAGTGCTGCAGACCCCATTGGGGTTCACAGAAGGGGGTTGAATCCTGGCTCTATCAGAGCTACTGGAGTAACGGCAGGCAGGCACCAGGATGTTGAGCCTCAGCTTCTTCCTCTGGAAAATGGTTATGATTCCCATCTCATCTAGATAGACTGTTGTAAAATAATTTCCAACATATAGCCTTCTAAAATTAAGAGGAAAAAAAAAACCTGGGCAAAGGTGTATAGTCAGTTCCCATTTGTACTAGATCTAGAGAGAAAATTTCCAGAAGTATACCAGAAATATTTAAAAATGAATGCCTCTGGACAGGAGAGGGTTTTTGTCTTGTTTTATTTGGTTGTTTATTTCTTTATTTTTTGAGTTGGAGTCTCACTCCATCACCCAGGCTGGAGTGCAGTGGTACACTCACGGCCACCCCAGCATCAACCTGCTAGGCCCCAGGGATCCTTCTGCCTCAACCTTCCAAGTAGCCGGAACTACAGGTGTAAGCTACCACACCCGGCTAATTTTTTGATATATTGTAGAGATGAGGTCTTACCAAGGTGCCCAGGCTGGTCTCAAACCCGCAGGCTCAGGCAATTCACTCACCTTGGCCTCCCAAAGTGCTGGGATTACAGGCTGAGCCACCGAGTCCGGCCTGTTTATTTTTGATTAATTAATTAATTTTTGAGTCAGTTTCTCACTCTGTTGCCCAGACTGGAATGCAGTCACAGCTTACCGCAGCCTTGATCTCCTAGGCTCAAGTGATCCTCCTGCCTCAGCCTCCTGAGTAGCTGGGAGTATAGGCATGCACCATCACACCTGGCTTATTTTTTGATGTTTTTGTAGAGATGAGATCTTGCTATGTTGACCAGGCTGTTTGATTTTGAAAACCAAATGTGTGTATCATATCTTTATTAAAATGCTTTGGATATATTTATTTCATACATTTATCAAAATAGCTAATTTTATACATACTAGTTATATACCTTTTTTTTTTTTTTACTTTTTGCTGGAAAAATGCAGAAAAGAAAGGAAAGGAATTTCTGCCTTTCACGAGGTGTGAGGAAGACCTAAGAACCTGCCTCCAACTTGTCTCGTGTTCTCAAGCACTCGAGGCTGATCTGGGAGCTAGCAACCTGTGGAACCCCTGTTATGGAGTGGGAGTCTCCTGCATCCTCCCAGCTGGGTGGTTGAGACTGACACAGCCCCCTCTCCAACAGGGAACTGTTAGCAGGGACTGGAATCTGCCTCGACGCTTGCCTGGTACTAGAAGGGTGGGGTCTGGACCACCCTCTGCCCTTTGGGGCGGAAAAGCCCTCTGGTGGCTGCCAATGGTGTACAGGAGAGAAACAGGAGGAGCCAGAGGGGAGAAAGATCACTCCCCAAACAAACATAATCCAGAGTGCAAACACAGGAGTATAAATGAATCTTCCAGGCGACTCCAGGCACATCACAAGTGGCCGGGTCTCCAGAGCCTGCCCATCACCATGGAAGTCAGAATGCTCTGCCTGTTGGGGTTGGTCCTGGCCTTGGTGTCCCCAAGCTTGGCAGAGGAGTACGTGGGCCTGTGTGAG
>CAUYQG010135309.1:0-11097 GCA_963574415.1 Tarsius wallacei
CATGGGTCAGGAGCCAAAAAACACAGCATACACAGGGTGAGGTTATACATTTTGGATGATTGTCCTCTCATATTGCCATTTGTAAAGCAGGCTACTGTGTAATAATTGGGATTCTTGAGCGATATTTTGGAATGTTTGGGCCTTGCCTGCGGCTTGTAAATCATGAGTTCTCACCTCTTGAGCTTTCAAGTGTGTTGATGATTCACAAGTGGATTTTATATCAACGTCTCAGTTTGTGTCCCCACTCAACATGACTGTGGCACCCTCTACTTGTGTGCGTCACCATTCCACACTCCCTGAGACCTCAGAAGATGCCCAACTTAGGCCATCGTCTGGCACAAGTTGTGCTAACGAATGCTTTAGTATGTATTCATGAGCCTGGCTGCCCAGTTTCTCTGATGCTTGACAAAATCCTCTAATCTCTGAGGTTACAGGAGATCCTTGCACCTCATCAAAGACCAGGCTAAGAGCATCTGAAGGCTCTCTTTGCTTCAGCCCCATTCAGATCTCAAGAAAAAAGGAACTCCTATTGGGTCAGAGTTCTGTTTGGCTCTAGAAATTAGAGTTCCCCTGCCTCAGGGGGCCCACAGGAACTTTTGAATGATGGTCATTACTCCCAATTCCAACCATGCTCTTTCCTAGGATGGTTTGCATGTGTGCACGCCATGGAGCCAATATGGGCATAATATTTTATTGAGAGACACAAAGAGAGAATTTGAGCTAAGGAAGGGCTTGTTAAAGTGCCTGCTTTTGTGAAACGGATCAAGACAAAACAATCATATTTGCCAATTTCATGGAGGGGTGCTTCCTCAGGGTTAAGCACCCCTGGATGGTGTCTCTGGCTTAGAGAACTCCACTACTAGAGAGATGATAGGGCCACTGTAAGGCTCACGTCAGTTTGCACAACTGTCACATAAGAAGGTCCTCAGCGTAACTCTATTGCACATGACTTTTAAGACAACACCTCTCTTGAGACAAGGCAAAGATTTTATCTTTGACCCAGTTAGGCATCCTCCTTTCCCACCTCCTTTTGAAGGAGGTCCATAGGCTCACCACACGTAACCAAATGTGACCAGGTTACTGGAGGCTATTTGACCTTTTGAGGACACTAGGCCAGGCACCTCGGTGATGTCCTTCATCCAGAGACTGATAGTTATTTCCAAGGCCTTCTCTGAAGAAGCTATCCCTGTGAAAAGGAGGGGGACAGCTTGTGTGAACAAGCTGTCTAGTACCTCCCTAAGTATGCTGTCTCACACAAGCTGTTCCTCCACATAATGATGAAATGAGATACCTGCTCATGTGGAATCCGTCCAGTAGGTTGAGGCAGAACGTCCTCCAGGACCTGAGTCAAGTCCACACAGGGTACTTTTGGTATAGCTTGGACATTGCATCTCAGGTGGGAAAGTGTTCCTCAGCCTCAAAGATGGGTTTTCGTGGCAAACTTGGTTATGGGGAATTTTGCCCGCAGTTTGACATGATTGTGTTCTCACATCTTGAGTTCTCAAGAAAGATGGTGGTTTCCAAAAATTTGGACAGTCATTTTTGACTAGTGTACTCTCTCTCACCAGGAGGCTGGGAGATTATGTTTGCTCTGTGCCCCTATTGCAAGCTCCCGAAGTACTCAGAAGATACCCAGCAGAGGAGATGGCCATTAACTCATGAGCCACAGATATGTTTACTATTATTCAACAACCCTGATTCTCTCATTTTTGTAGGGCAGGACAAAATCTATTCTTTCTCCATTTGGAAAAGAAACATGAACCTCCTCAAACAGCATGCAAAGAGCATCTCAAGGCTCCTTTTTGTACAGTTTCACCCAGGCCTTGAGTGAAAAACTGCATGCATTGGTGAAGGTCCAGCTTGCCTCCATGAGTAAGAACTCCTCATTGATTGGTGACTCTCAGTGATTGGAAAATCATTGGTCCTGACGGCCGATCACAGCCATGCACTTCTCTATGATGGTGTATGCAATGCAGCACACTGATCAGATGTTTCCACTGAATGACAAAAAGTGAGATGGGGTGCTCTGCATGGATGCTAAAATGCCTGGGACCTGGGAAGAGGATTAAAGTGTAAGCATAACATGGGGAAATTTTATGGAGGAGCATATCCACATGGTGGTGTTGCCCAAGATGTTCTTCCATACTTCAACATGATCGTACTCCTGGGACCATCATCATCTTCCCCATGTTCATTTCGACAACTGTCTCCTAGACTCAACCTCAGTACCATTCCATTGTAGGTGATATTTAAGTAATCACCGCTCCTCAAGGCAATATAAAGTCCTCATCATTGACCCAACAAAAGTATCTGCCAATCACATATCCATCGCAAGGACAGTCATATGTCTACCACAAGTCAACAGGGATAGCATTTTGGAGAATATTTCACTTTCAGAGGATTCGTTGCCAGTCACCTGGTTGCAGCCCTTTGTTGCTGGGATAGCAGCTTATTTCCAGGTCAGCTTCTGGGGGAAAAGGAGTCAAAAAGTGCATGTCAAAAAGGAAACTGATACTTCCATTGGGATGATCCCTCCCAAAGACCTTTCTTCCCAACACAACCAGATGAGACAATACATTTCAGTTGGGACCTCTGTTTGCGGGGAAGTTTCGTGGTCCCCATGGATCAGGATCCATAGATCACGGCATACACAGGGTTCAGGGTGATATATTTTGGATGCGTGTCTTTCAAATATCAATTTGCAATATGGTCTACTGTGTAATATTTGGATTTCTTGAGCAATATTTGGAATGTTTGAATCTAGCCTGCAGCTTGTAATCAGTGCATTTTTACCTCTTGAGCTTTCCAGTGTGCTGATGATTTCACAAGTGGGTTTCATACAACTGTCACGTAAGAAGGTCCTCAGCGTAACTCTATTGCACTTGACTTTTAAGACAATACCTCTCTAGAGACAAGGCAAAGATTTCATCTTTGACCCAGTTAGGCATTCTCCTTTCCCACCTCCTTTTGAAAGGGGTGAATAGGTTCATCACAAGTAACCAAACGTGACCAGGTTACTGGAGACTATTTGACTTTCTGAGGACTCAAAGTCAGGCATCTGTGTGATGTCCTTCATCCAGAGACTGACAGTTATGCCCAGGGCCTTCTCTGAAGAAGGTATCCCTGTGAAAAGGAGGAGGACAGCTTGTGTGAACAAGCTGTTTAGTACCTCCCTAAGTATGCTGTCTCATGCAAGCAGTTCCTCCACATAATGATTAAATGAGATACCGGCTCCTGTGGAATCCATCCAGTAGACTGAGGCATTGGTGATCATCCAGCTTGCTTTCATGAGTAAGAACTCCTCATTGATTGATGACCCTCAGTTCCTGGAAAATAATTGCTCATCACAAACAATCGCAGCCATGCACTCTTTTATGATGGTGCATGCCATGCAGCCATTCTGATCAGAAGTTTCCACTGAAAGACACAAAGTGAGATGGGGTGCTTACCAAGTGATGCTAAAATGCTCAGGAACTGGGATGAGGATTAAAGTATAAGCATAACTTAGGGAAATTTATAGAGGAACATATTCACATGGTGGTGATCCCCAAGGTGGCCTCCCGTACATCACGTTCTCCAGTTCCAAACACGATCGTATTGCCCAGACCATCATCATCTTCCCCATGTTGTATTCTACAACTATCTCCTAGGCTGGGCCTCAGCATCATGCCATTGTATGTGATATTTAAGTCATCATCGTTCCTCAAGGCAGTATAAAGTCCTCATCATTGACCCAACAAAAGTATCCGCTAATCCCATATCTGTCACAAGGACAGTCATTTGCTCCCCCCAAGTCAACCATGAACAGCATTTTATAGAATATTTTATTTTCAGAAGATTTATGGCCAGCCACCTGGTTGCAGCACTTTGTTCCTGGGATAGCAGCTTAATTCCAGGTCAGCTTCTGGGAGAAAAGGAGCCAAAATGACGTGTCAAAAAGGAAACTGATACCTCTGTTAGGATTCCACTTCCTACAGACCTTTTTTCCAAACACATCCAGATGAGACAATACATGTCAGTTGGGACCTCTGTTTTGGGTGACGTTTGACGATCCCCATGGATCAGATGCCAAAGAACCCAGCATACACAGGGTTCAGTGTGATACATTTTGGTTGCCTCTCCTCTCATATCTCAATTTGCAAAGTGCTCTACAGTGTAATAATTGTGTTTCTTGTGCAATACTTGGAATGTTTGAATCTAGCCTGCTGCTTGTAATTAGTGAGTTTTCACCTCTTGAGTTTTCAAGAGTGTTGATGATTTCACAAGTGGATATCATTTCTACTTCTTAGTTTGTGTCACCAGTCAACATGACTGCGGCACCCTCTACTTGTTTGCATCACCATTCCACACTCCCTGAGACCTCAGAAGATGCACAACTAAGGTTAGTATCTGACACAATTTGAGTGAAAGAAAGCATTAGTATGTATTCATGAGCCTGGTTGTCCAGTCTCTCTCACGTTCTACAAAATCCTCTTCTCCCTGAGGTTAGAGGAGATTCTTGGACCTTGTCAAACACCATGTTGAGAGCATCTGAAGGCTGTCTTTGCTCCAGTCTCATACAGGTCTCAAGAGAAAAGGTAGTCATATGGTTCAGAGTTCAGTTTGGCTCCAGAAATGAGAGTTCCTATGCCTCAGGCGGCCCACAGGAACTTATGAATGATGGTCATGACTCCCAATCCCAACCATCCTCTCCCCTAGGATGGTGTGAGCCATGGAGCCAGGGTGTGCAGAATATTTCATTGAGAGATACCTAGAGAGAATTTGAGCTAAGGAAGGGGGTGTAAAATTGCCCACTTTTGTGAAAGTGTCAAGACATAATCAAATTTTCCAATATTTGGGAGAAGTGCTTCCTCAGGGTTGAGCACCCCTGGATGGCATCTTTGGCTTAGAGAGTGCCACGAGTAGAGCAATACCAGGGCCATCATCAGGTTCATGTCAGTTTGCACACCTGTCACATAAGAAGATCCTCAGTGTAACTCTCTTGCGCATGACTTTTAAGACAACACCTCTCTAGAGACCAGGCCAAGATTTCATCATTGACCAGGCTAGACATCCTCCTTTGCCACCTCCTACTGATAGAGGCCCATAGGCTCACCACAAAAACCAAATGTGACCAGATTACTGGAGACTATTAGACTTTCTGAGGACACGAGGTCAGGCACCTGGGTGACGTCCTTTGTCCAAGAGAATGAAAGTTATTTTCAAGGCCTTCTCTAAAGAAAGGATCCCTGTGAAACTGAGGAGGACAGCTTGTGGAACAAGCTGTCTAGTACCTCTTTTAGTATGCTGTCTCACACAAGTGGTTCCTCCACATAATGATGAAATGAGATACGTGCTCATGTGGAATTCATCCAGCAGGATGAGACAGAAGGTCCTCCAGGGCAGTAACCAAGTTCAGACAGGGTACTTTTGATATAGCTTGGACATGGGTCCTTTGGTATCTCAGGTGGGAAAGTGTTCCTCAGTTTCAAAGATGGGTTTTCATGGCAAAGTCTGGTTATGGTGAATTTTGCCAGCAGGTTGATACGAGTGTGTTCTCAGACCTTGAGTTCTCAAGAAAGATGGTGGTTTTCAAAAATTTGGACAGTCATTTTTGACTTGTGTGCCCTCTCTCACCAGGATTCCTGTGGTTTCTCTTTGCTCTGTGCCCCTATTTCAAGCTCACTAAATACTCAGAAGATGCCCAGCTGAGGAGATGGTCATTCACATTGTGACCACAGATACGTTTAATCTTATTAAACGAGCCTGATTCTTTCATTTATGTAGAGCAGGACAAAACTCTATTTTTCCACCATTTGGAAAAGAAACATGGGCCTTGTTGAAGAGCACAGTGAGTGCATCTTGAGGCTCCTTTTTGTCCAGCTTCCCCCAGGCCTTGAGAGAATATCTGTGCACATTGGTGAAGGTCCAGCTTGCCTCCATGAGTAAGAACTCCTCATTGATTGATGACCCTCGGTGACCCAAAAATCATTGGTCATGAAAACCAATCACAGCCATGCTCTATGATGGTGCATGTTATGCAGTCACACTGATGAGAAGTTTCCACTGAAAGACACAAAGTGAGATGGGGTGCTCAGTAAGGGATGCTAAAATGCCCAGGACCTTGGATGAGGATTAAAGTATAAGCATAACTTGGGGAAATTTTATGGAGGAACATATCCACATGGGGGTGCTCCACAAGATGGCCTCCTGCACTTCAAGTTCTCTAGCAACAAACACGGTCATACTGCAGGGAACATCATCATTTTCCCCATGTTGGTTTCCACAACTCTCTCCTAGTCTGGGCCTCAGCGTCATGCCATTGTACATGATATTTAAGGCATAACCACTCCTCAAGGCAATATAAAGTCCTCATCAGTGACCCAACAAAAGTTTCCACCAATCCCATATCTGTTGCAAGGACAGTCATATGCTCACCACTAGTCAATGAGGAACAGTGTTTTGGAGCATATTTCATTTTCGGAGGATTCGTGGCCAGCCACCTGGTTGCAGCCCTTTGTTGCTGGGATGGCAACTTATTTCCAGGCCAGCCTCTGGGAGAAAAGGAGACAAAAAGGGCGTGTCAAACAGGAAACTGATACTTCCACTGGGAGGCTGCCTCTCACAGGCCTTTCTTCCAAATATATCCAGAGGAGACAATACAATTCAGTTGGGACCACTGTTTTTGGGCAACATCTGGCGATCCCTATGGATCAGGAGCCAAAGAACACAGCATACACGGGGTTCAGGGTGATACATTTTGGATGCGTGTCCTCTCATATCTCAATGTGCAAAGCATTCTATAGTGTAATAATTGGGTTTCTTGAGCAATATTTGGAATGTTTGAATGTGGCCTGCCGCTTGTAATCAGTGAGTTATCACCTCTTGAGCTTTCAAGAGTGTGGATGATTTCACAAGTGGATTTCATATGTACTTCTTAGTTTGTGTCACCACTCAACATGACTGAGGCACTCTCTACTAGTGTGTGTCACCATTCCACACTCCCTGAGATCTCAGAAGATGAGCAACTAAGGTTATCATCTGTCACAAGTTGAGCAAAAGAATGCTTTAGTATGTAGCCATGAGCCTGGCTGTCCAGTTTCTCTCATGCTCTACAAAATCCTCTTCTCCCTGAGGTTAGAGGAGACACTTGGAACTCATCAAACATCAGGCTGAGAGCATCTGAAGGCTCTCTTTGCTCCAGTCTCATATGGGTCTCAAGAGAAAAGGTAGTCATATTGGTCCAGAGTTCAGTTTGGCTTCAGAAATGAGAGTTTCTAAGTCTCATGGGGCCCACAGGAACTTACAAATCATGGTCATGACTCCAAATTCCAGACATGTTCTCCCCAAGATTGTGCCTGCCATGGAGCCAGTGTGTGCAGAATATTTCATTAAGAGACACAAAGAGAGAATCTGAGCTAAGAAAGTGATTGTTAAAGTGCCCGCTTTTGTTATACATATCAAGATATTACAATCGAATTTGCCAATTTCATGGAGAAGTACTTCCTCAAGATTGAGAACCCCTTTATGACCTCTCTGGCTTAGAGAGCACTATGACTAGAGTGATGTCAGGGCCATCATCAGGCTTATGTTAGTTTGCACACCTGTCACATAAGAAGGTCCTCAGGGTAACTCTATTGCTCAAGACTTTTAAGACAACACCTCTTGAGACCAGGCCAAGATATCATCATTGACAAAGCTGAGCATTCTCTTTTTATGCCTTCTTTTGAAAGAGGACCATAGGCTCACCACAAAACCCAAATGCGACCAGATTACTGGAGACTATTTGACTCTCTGAGGACTCGAGGCCAGGCACCTGGGTGACGTCCTTCATTCTAGAGACTGACAGTTATTCCCAAGGCCTTCTCTGAAGAAGGGATCCCTGTGAAACGGAGAAGGACAGCTTGTGGAACAGGCTGTATAGTACCTCCCTAAATATGCTGTCTCACTCAAGCAGTTCCTCCACATAATGAAGAAATGAGATACCTGCTCATGTGGAATCTGTCCAGTAGGCTGTGACAGAAAGTACTCCAGGAATCGAGCCAAGTCCAACCAGGGTATTTTTGATATAGCTTGGACATGCTTCCCTTGGTATCACAGGTGGGAAAGTTTCCTCAGTTTCAAAGATGGGTTTTCATGGCAAAGCTTGGTTATTGGGAATTTTGTTAGCAGGTTGACATGAGTGTGTTCTCAGACCTTGAGTTCTCAAGAAAGATGGTGGTTTCAAAAAAGTTGGACAGTCATTTTTGACTTGTGTGCCCTCTCTCACAAGGAAGCCTTTGATTCTCTTTGCTCTGTGCCCCTATTTCAAGCTCCCTAATTACTCAGAAGACACTCAGCAGACGAGATGGTCATTCATATCATGAGACACACATACATTTACTATTATTAAATGAGCCTAATTCTCATTTCTGTTGAGCAAAAAAAAAAAAAACTATTCTCCCTCATTTGGAAAAGAAACATGGGTCTCTTTGAAGCACATGCCGAGAGCATCTTGAGGCTCTTTTTTGTCCAGCTTCCCCCAGGCCTTGAGAGAAAATCTGCACGCATTGTTGAAGGCCCAGTTTGCCTCCATAAGTAAGAACTCCTCATTGATTGATGACCCTCGGTGACTGGAAAATCATTAGCCATGACAAGCGATAGCAGCCATACACTGCTGTATGACAGTGCATGTCCTCCATGAACGCTTATCAGAAGTTTCCACTGAAAAACGCAAAGTGAGATGCGGTGCTCAGCAAGGGATGCTAAAATGCCCGGGACCTGGGATGAAGATTAAAGTTAAGCATAACATGGGGGAATTTTATGGAGGAGCATATCCACATGGTGGAGCTCCCCAAGATGACCTCCCATACTGCAAATTCTCCGGCTCCAAACATGATCGTACTGCTGAGACCATCATCCTCTTCCCCATGTTGGTTTCCACAACAGTCTCCTTGGCTGGCCCTCACCGTCATGCCATTTTATGTGATATTTTTGTCATCATCTCTTTTCAAGGCAATATAAAGTCCTCATCATTGACCCAACAAAAGTATCTGCCAATCTCATATCCGTCACAAGGAGAGTCATATGCTCACCACTAGTCAACAAGGAACAGTGTTTTGGAGCATATTTCATTTTCAGAGGATTCATGGCCAGCAACCTGGTTGCAGCCCTTTGTTGCTGGGATAGCAGCTTACTTCCAGGCCAGTTTCTGGGGGCAAAGGAGCCAAAAAGGGCATGTCAAAAAACAAACTAGGATGGGGAGACCTGGAGAAGATGGCGGCGGGACAGCCTGGTCTGTGAGACGCTCCGCAGGGGAGAACACGGAGGGCCTCTGACTGTCTCTCTGGGGGCTGTGGATCCCATCGTTGGCAGCCCGCTGTCCACACGGAACTCGGCCATCATGACCGCTGAGACATCATGCTGGTCTGGACAGCCTGAAGCTGTGGACAGAGCAGCTATCTCTGCAGCCGCAGCCTCAGTAGTGGCCATTGCAGATCACCCCTCCCATGCCTGAGGTGATCCACTACTTCAGACTCTGAAGCTTCTCCAGGCGGGATCTGCTGAGAGCATTGCTGATTCCACTGCCACTGTGACATCCAGCCAGGCCGTGGACCTGAGGCAGGATCCTATCTCCAGTTTTTCTTTGGTTCTGCAGGCCGACTCTCACTGGGCTCTGAGCAGCTGAGAGAAGAGACCATAAAGGGCGACAATCCGGAGCAGTGAGATAGCACCACCTACTGGCGAATCAAGGTAACAACACTGAATCGGGCAACAACAACAAAAAGAAACACAGGCCAGATTTGACTAGTGAACTCGCAGCAGATCCGAACTGCCCTTCATGGCAGGCCAGGGGCAACAGGCTGTAACTGTAAACAAACTCACCAGCCTCAGAAGACAGCTAAAAATCAGACCTGAAAGGACATTGGACTTAAAAGAAAAGTCTCAGAGTGTGCTTGATTGGTTCTGTTAGTTTAATGACTTGATTCTATTCCTACTGGGTTTTTTTTTCTGTTTGTTTGTTTGTTTTGCTTACTTATTTGTTTTTCTTTTTCTTGTTTTCCTTTTTTTTCTCTTTTTTCTCTCTTTTTTCCATTTCATTCTTCCTTTTCTTCTCTCCTCTCTGTAAAACACATCCTTGCATAGATGAACAGCACAGCAATAAGGCAATTGGTCAGCTTGTATATTAGCATCATTCTATGTTTTAGCTTTTTATTGTATGGGAGTTGGGTAGTCTGTAGCTGTGGTCTTTCTTTTTTATCTGTTTAAGTTTAGGCTTCTCTCTCCATCTGTAGGTACATTCATCTGTTTCCCCTCTTACTCTTCCCTCTCCCCACCCCCCTCTTCCCCCCACTATCTGCTCCATTCTCCTCCCTCTGTTAACCTCATTTTATTTCAGGAAGTAAATCTACAACCCCACTGCACTCCAAGACAGTGCAAAGTGGGTTTCAGATTATCCATACACCTGTCAATGGATACCAGGACCTTCAGGTAGATTCTGAATCACAGCTCCCCCCTTAAGTAAACCTCAAAACTGAAAAAAGGACCACCCCCAATCTATAGTGCAACCCCAGCAACTTCTCTACCCCTGAATAGCAGAATTAAAGAAGACAGTGACGTGGAGGAAAGGAAACAGTAGGGAGTCAAACACCACACAAATGAAGAAAAACCAAAAGAAGAACATAAGTCTCACACACACCCCTGGGAGGTCAGACACTGAGAAAATAGACTCCGGAACACAAACAGTGAAGAACCCCAGAACGACTGGTCACATACAACAAACACAGATATGAAGACATTAATAGAGAGAATTAAAAAAATTGAGGAGAGACAAGAGGAAAACAGGAAGGAGCTGATGTCAGAAATAACAGCAGTAAAGAATACTGTGATGGAAATAAGTAACAAACTAACAAACATGGAAAGCAGATTGAACCAAGCAGAAGAAAGAATCTCAGAGCTTGAAGACCAAAACACAGAACTAACCCAAACTGTCAAAAGCATAGAAAAGAAGCTCAAAAAGACAGAACAAAACCTGCAAGAGATGAATGACCACTTCAAGAGACCGAACCTAAGACTAATTGGTCTCCCTGAGGCAGAGAGAGAAACAGACATCACACTGGAACAAACATTTCATGAAAT
>CAUYQG010135318.1:0-64045 GCA_963574415.1 Tarsius wallacei
AAGTAGCTGGAACTACAGGCGTGCACTACCACGCCCGGCTGATTTTTTGATTTATTGTAGAGATGAGGTCTCGCTTGCCCAGGCGGGTCTCGAACCCGCGGGCTCAGGCAATCCACTCACCTCAGCCTCCCAAAGGTGCGGGATTACAGGCTGAGCCACCAAGCCCGGCTCCATCTCCTCTTTAAAACATTTTGAACTCTTGGCTTCAGAGATTCAATGCTCTCCTGCTTTCCTTCCTATCCCACTGGCAACCCATCCTTCTCTGCAATATAACAGTTGCTACCGTGACCTTTTTCTCTATATATACATTATCTCCAGGTCACGCCGTACTGTATCAAATACAGCCTATATGCAAATAATTCCTAACTCTGTATCCTCAACCAAAACCCCTCTCAGAATCTCTAAACTCCATTCATCCAATTATCTAAATGACATCTCCAAAGGAATGTCTAGCAAGCACTTCAGAGTTAGAGCCAAAACAGAAACTCTACCATCCATCAAGCCTGCTTCTCTCTCAGCTCTCTCCTTCTCAGTAAATGGTCCAGCTGTTCAAGTAAAAAATGTAAACCTTTGTTTTGATTCTTTTTTCTTCCCTCCAAATAATCTATCAGCAAGTTCATTCAATTAACTTCATCTACAAAACCTAGCCTAAATTCATTCACTTCTTTCTATCATTAATACAATAGCTGTCATACAATTATATTTTCTCAGTTGGGCACCTAAAACAGATTCCTAACCGAAGTTCTACTCTAATTTTTCTTCCCCCATTTGCCATATTCCTGTCTACTTTTAGCAGCCAGAGCAGTCTTTGATAGCATGCATTCTCAATGGAAGCAATATTGCCCTCCGTTAATTTGTGAAATTATATACAATATATATTACAATTGCTTATAGCACTCAAAATCTCAAAGGCTTATTTTTTAGTATTTAAGCAGCACTCGGTAGGGAGAAATTAAGTTTTTAATTAATTAATTTTAATTTAATTTTTTCATCCTAAAAAGTTACAATGAAAAAGAAATTGAGAAAAACTGTTTTATAGCAAATTTACATCATTTCACTCACCTGCACATAAACCTCTAATGCCTTCTATCACCCTAGAATGAAATCTAAACATCTTACCTTGGATTATAAACCCATATGAGATCTGGCCCTTGCTATTTTTAAAGCTCCTCTTGGATATTATAGTGGTTCCCAAAGATATCCTCATCCTAATCTCTGGAACTTGTGAGGATTTTCTTATATGGAAAAAAAGAAAGTTGCAAATGTTTAGGTTAAATTAAGAATCTTAAAATTAAAGGATTAACCACTAAGGTGGACCCAAAATGCAATTACTTTATATTCTTATAAGAAGCAGAGGGAGATTTGATACATACAGAAGAAGGGAAGGCAATATGACCATAGAAGCAAAGACTGAAGTGATGTAGCCATAAACCAAGGAATGCCAGAAGCCACCAGAACCTAAAAGAGAAAAAGAACAGATTCTCCTCTAGAGCCTCAAGAGGGAGTGTGGCCTGTTTATACCTTGATTTTGGCACAAATGAAACTGACTTCAGATTTCTGACCTCCTGAACTATGAGAGAATAAATTTTTGTTGCTTTAAGCTGCCAAGTTTGTGGCAACTTGTTACAGCAGTCACAGAACACCAATACAGATACCTCTTACCATCACCCACTAAGTTCCAGGTTTATCACCTCCTGCTGTCTGTCAAATCAGATGACTATTATGATTCTCATACCAACTTTCTCCTCTGCCTGTAACGTTCTGTTCCTCACCTTTTCACAGCAAGCTCCTTCTGGTTATCCAGGGCTCAGCTTGGATGTCAACTCCTCAGAGAGGCCTTCCCCAGTGGACCAAATCCAAAATAATCAAACAGCTCTCATCATCTCGTATGTCTCTTCTTTATTTGCTATTATTTCTTTCCCCCCACTAGAATATACACTCTACAAGAGCAGAAATGCTTCTGTTTTGTATACCACTACAATCTCAATTTGTAGAAAAATTCTTGGCATATATCAAGTGATAGATAAGACTAATGAATGAATGGATAATGTAGGTGGTAAGAGAAAAAAATAATGGTGCCCTTCACTGACAAAAGAAACAGCATGGGGGAGAAGGAGAGAGAAACATTGAGTCCTGTCCCAACTGTGGAATATCCAAGTGGAAATGTTGAGCTCAGGGAAGAGGTGTAGTTGAGAATGTTGATTAGGGATTTATTGAAATGAGGGCTATTAATAAACTCAGTGCAAAAAGTTCAACAGAGAGAAGTAAACTAAAAACAGGCCCGGGGAATTTCAGTATCAAGGGAAAGAGCCTGCAAAGAGCTCCATAAGTCGTCTAAGAGAAGAACAAGGTGTCACAGGAGCCTAGTGAAAACCCAGAAGGGAATGAGCAAAATTACAGAGATTTTTAAGTAATAAAATCCAACTGAGTTGCCAGTCAAGAGGACACCAACATCATAAGAACAAATCCACCTGAGGTTGAAGCCAGATTCCTAATAGTTGTGGAATGAATATAAGGAGAAGTAGGAAAACAATGTATAAGATGCACTTGGAGGAAGAACAGCTTGGAGGAGACAGTGAGCATATAGTGAGAGGGAAGTACAGGGTGAAGGGACAGTGCTGGTTATTGGTCTTGTTAATTTCTGTGATGAGAGGATCCTGAGCATTCTTGTAAATATTTAAAAATGCAAGTGAACATGAGGAAATTTCATAAAATAAGTGTCTGAATGGACAGGGGATCCAGAGAATCGGGGAAAGCATCAACTTTGGATAGCCATCTCTAAGCTGGTAGTTAATGATAGAGTTGACAGATTCAGAAGCAGGGAAGATGCAGAAAGGAGCAAAATATTAAGACTTGACATAACATCCCTAGTTTCTAAGTATCTTAGGCTATAAGGACCCCGTGAAGAGAAAGTTAACTCCTTACCAAAAATCCATACTCTCTTCTTCCTGGACTTCCAGCTAGACTACATGTACCACTTATTTCCTTTGCAGTTAAGTGTCATAACACAACAGATTTCCATTCAACAGTGTATGAGTAGAACTGACACATACATTCATTTCTAAGACTAAGCGTTTAGAAAGTAGATATGCTGCCAGGCACGGTGGCTCATGCCTATAATTCCAGCACTTTGGGAGGATGAGGTGAGAGGACTGCCTGAGCCCACAGGTTCGAGACCAGCCTGGGTACCTTGGTGAGATCTCATCTCTACAATAAATCCAAAAAAAAAAAATTAGCTGGGTGTGGTGACGCATACCTGTAGTTCCAGCTACCTGGAAGGCTGAGGCGGAAGGATCACCTGAGCCCAGTAGGTTGAGGCTGCAGTGCAGTGGCCGTAAGCATGCTACTGCACTCCAGTTGGGGTGAGAAAGTGAGACACCAACTCAAAAAAAAAAAAAAAGTAGATATGCTTCTTTTCTTTCACCTTCCACTAGTGGGAGGTAGTGAAAACAAAGCCCTAAGGAATGGCTGAGTCACAAAATGGAGGAATTCAGAGTGCCTGAATCATCAAGGGTGGAAAGCCATTCACCAACCAAGACTATGACATAAGTAAATAATAAACTTGTGTTTGAGCTTGTAACTATTTCCAGGTCTTTCTGTTATAACAGTTTAGTGTACCCTAACCAATAACAATCATCATCTGATAAAGAAATGCATGGATGAGATCAAAGACTCAGAGAAAAATGCAGTAGGTTTGACAAAACTATGACGAAGAATAGAAAAAGGTGTAGTCTAAAAACAGGTAAAAGAATTGCCTCATGGTTAAAGTTGGAGAACATAAATGTGTGTGTACTTCCAATTTGCACGATTGCTTTCATTTTTCCCAGTAGCAAAAAGAAAAAAAAAAAAAAAAAAGCAGACTGCTACCACGATGCAGATTTCCATATCCAATAAGACTAATAAAATTTTAGCCAAACATGGTAGCTCATGCCTAAAATACTAGGAGGCCGAGGTAGGAGTATCACTTAAGGCCAGGAGTTTGAAACCAGCCTGGGCCACATAGTGACACCCTATCTCCACAAAATATTTTTTAATTAATTGGGCTGGGTGGTGTGCACCTATTGCCCCAGCTACTCCGGAAGTTGGGGCAGGAGGATTGTTTGAGACCAGGAGTTCGAGGCTGCAGTGAGCAGTGATCACACCACTGCACTATGGCCTGTGTGACAGAGCAAGACCCTGTCTCAAAAAAAAAAAAAAAAAGTCTAAGAAAATGTTGGCCGGGCGCAGTGACACACCTATAATCCCAGCACTTTGGGAAACTGAGGTGAGAGGATTGCCTGAGCCCACAGGTTCAAGACCAACCTGGGCAACTTGACAAGACCTCATCTCTACAATAAACCAAAAAATTAGCCAGGCATGGTGACACATGCCTATAGTTCCAGCTACTTGGAAGACTGAGGTGGTAGGATCACCTGAGCCCAGCAGATCGAGGCTGCAGTGGCCATGAGTGTGCTACTGCACTCCAGCCTGGGCAACAGAGTGAGACTCTAACTCAAAAACAAAAAAGAAAGAAAAGAAAATGTTAACAATGTCATGAGTTTCTAGAAGTTGAAACAACAAATATTGTTTCAGACAGGCATGCTGTGCTGCATGTTCAACTGTATGAACAAGTTCAGCATCATTGGTGGAAACTGGCAAAGCACAAGGTAACATGTTAGGAAGTATAAGTGTTCAAAGACAAGTGTTCAATGAGCTGAGCAGTGAAATCCAAAGTAGCAAAAATCAGGAAATACATTACAGAAATAGGAACAGGATTATCTCTTGATTCTATTATTTCTTCACACAATTTTCAACAAAGTTTCTGCCAGAACAGAAAATAACTACGTATGTGGTACTGAGTGAGTCACTTAACTGCTCTGGGTCTGTTTGCTCACTGATAAGACAGGGTTCGTCTTATGTATAAAATAATACACACAAAGTGCTCAGCCTAGAAAATGGCAGTTGTTCAATAAAGACTTATCTCTATTGTTTATTATTAAGAAGACAGAGGCAGGTTAAATTTCTAAGCTCTTTCCTATTTTAAAATTATCCAAATAGATACATACACACCCACACACACACATACACACATATATACAAATATATATATATATATATATTTTTTTTTTTTTTTTTTTTTTTTTGGTCACTCTGTCGCCCAGGTTGTAGTTCAGTGGCATGCTCAAGCTATCGCAGCCTCGAACTGCCGGGCTCAGGTGACCCTTCCACGTCAGCCTTCCAAGTAGCTGGAACTACAGGCAAACACCACCATGCCTGGTTAATTTTTTGATTTATTGTAGAGATAAGGTCTTATCAAGTTGTCCAGGCCAGTCTCAAACCACTGGACTCAGGCACTACTCTCACCTCAGCCTCCCAAAGTGCTGGGATTACAGGCTTGAGCCACCAGGCCCATCCCAAATCTTTATTTTTTAGGAAAGTATTCCAACTACTTAATGGTGAGCTGGGATGAGGGGAAGGCGACTAGAAACACAATGAAAGGAAAAGTGAAGATCTACTTGTTATGATGAATCCTATAAGCATAATCCTGGAGGGAGATATGTGGAAGGCAGCCTCCTCTCGATATAAATGCTACAACTGGTGGGGGCTGGGAGAAGGGTAACCCCAAACTCCAGGCAATAAGAGGAAGAGCTAGGCCAGGGTCCAGTAGTACACAGAACCCACAGGCCAAAACTGGCTTTCTCTTAGGCAGAAAAAAAATAAACATTTATGCTTTTAAAAAATGTTAAATTCCTACAGTCCAGTCACCTCATTTTACAGAGGAAAAAAGTGAAAGGTGCAGAGACTGGCCAAAGCAACAATTAAGTGGCTATAAGGTGTTATATAGCCTTCAGGGATGCTCAGAAGTAAACAGCTGCCAAAAGTCTCCTTCAACCTACACTACACAAATAGTCTTCAAGGTTTTGTCAACCCTTACAATTCAGCCACCTTTGATTAGGATGACAAGGTAATTTTTATCACTCATCTTGTTATGAATTCTTTTTCTGGATGCTTTCTTAAGAGATTGGATTAGGTAGGTATGTAGGGGAGAAGGGAGAAATTTAGAGAAGGGAGCCCTAGGAGTCCTGATAGAGGTGCTAAATCCTCAGGGACATGAGGTGACCTCATTTGTAGATTCTTCCACTGATGGTCTTCAGGAATTTACTTTATATTGTCAGCTTGCCTGCAGTAATGTCCCTTCCCTCTCCTATATGTTCTTAAAATATTAAAACTGCCTAATGTGTAGAGAAAAAAGAGAGACCTAAAAAAAGATAAAGCTTTAAATATCCAATTGAATTCATTATCTGAAATACACCTGCCTGTGTGTATGTGCTGTTCAACCACACCCAACCCATTCTTTTCACTCATTTATTGAATAATTAAGGGGTGAATGGGTTATGGAGCAATCATTCATGCACAACTGTTAACTAAGTGCCACACAAGTGGAAGGCACTTGGATTAGGCATGTGAGGTCTATAAAATTGTATAAGATCCAAACCTGTTCTGCATGATTGGCTGCAGGAAAGGAAATGATGCATGTTTTCAAATAATTACAGTACATCAAAGTCTGTAAAGGACTTATGAATGGCATAAAAAGAGTAGTTGAAGGATTTTGAAAATGTACAAGACACTTCTGACAGAGGCTATGAGGGAAAAACCTCATGAAATTGGTGACCAGTGAACAGGGCTTTCAGGATTGGGTAGAATCTCAAAACAGTGAAGTAGAAGGCAGAGCTTTTGCATATGGTAGCAGTAGAAATAAGACAAGAGTTAGGGAATTCCGATTAGTCCAATTTGGCTGAATCCAGAGAAGATAAGGGCAGAAACTCAATACTGAACCAAGTATTGTGGACTGAGAGGTCCACAAATTCCAAAACAAATATTTGAAACTTGATCCAATAGGACAGAGTGATCCACGGAAGGGTGGAACAGAGAGTGGCATGATCAAAGCAGTTCTGGCATCACCACAATGAAACAAAACATCCTTTCTTTATTCAGTCTAACTAAAAAAAAAAAAACTTTGAGAATAATATTCTGAACTCTATTTGTTCATCACTTTTGAAGTACATTTAGATGCTTATTGTATTTTCTTGAAATAATGGCATAAAATATTGACCAAAATGTGTCTAATATGTTTACCTTGAACATAAACTTTCGTTCCTCTTATGTTTACCTTGAACATAAACTTTTGTTCCTCATATGTTTGTTACCATCTAATGTTTCTACCTAGTCTGAGTGGTCACCAGCAAATATAAAGTAAGTAATAAAACATTCTTTTATTTTTTTTTGAGTTGGAGTCTCACTCTGTCGCCCAGGCTGGAGTACAGTGGTGTGCTCACCGCCACCACAACCTCAACCTGCTGGGCTCAGTCAACCCTTTCTTCTCAGCATTCCAAGTAGCTAGAACTACAGGTGTACACCACCACACCTAGTTTATTTATTTATTTTTATTGTAGAGATGAGATCTCACCAAGTCGCCCAGGCTGGTCTCAAAACCGTGGGATCAGGCAATCCTCTCACCTCAGCCTCCCAAAGTGCTGGGATTATAGGTGTGAGCCACTGCGCCCAGCCATAATAAAACATTCTAAGCACGTCACTCCATTGTTACCAAGCCATACTCAGAGCCCATCTCATTTGACAGGAGCAGGTTCTAGAAGTCTTATTTTTTGAAAATAGTCTTTCTCTTATAGAGTGTGGGGTTTGTGTTTGCCTCTATAGTAAACCCTTCATCGAAGGACACATGGATAATCAAATACGAGATTCCACAAAGAACATTCCACTATTCAAAAATATAAGGATTGCAAAATCTAAATTAAACAGTCACTATTTTTAAAGCACCCACAATCTGACAATATCTCAGTTAAAAAATACAGTACATGAGTAATTATTTTGCCCAAATAATGATGTAATGTCTCCAAATAATGTCTTCAAGTTTTGTTAATACATAGTTAAAGTCAGGTCTACTAGCTTACACCTATAATCCCATGACTGCTGGGGTAGGTCACTTGAGGCCAAGAGTTCAATCCTTGGCAACAAAGCAAGGCCCTATCTTTACAAAAAACAAGAGAATTAGCAGGACATGGTAGCACAGGCCTGTAGTTCCAGATCCTAGGGAGGCTGAGGTGGGAAGACCACTGAAACCCAGTACCCAAAGGCTTTAGTGAGCCATAATTGTACCACTGCACTCCAGCCTGTGCGACAAAGTGAGACCCTGTCTCTAAAACAAACAAATAAATAAAATATATATATAAAGAAAAACCAGTCCTCTGCTCACAACACTTCTGACACCAAAGGTGTGGGTTTTCCACACCAGGCAATTCTCCAGTTATCTGGGGATACTGAGTGTCCTACAATTACATTCAATTCTGACACTAACTAGCCAGAGTTAGTGGAGAGCCCACAGGTTATGGGCTCAGTCACACAAAACTGCCCCCCACTTCAGCTGCCAGCTGAAAATAGTGGGTCCCAGGTTATCCACACTTCTGTCAGATTTGTCGACAAATTAGGAGTACCCACAATCTTCTCCTTGGATTTGCCATTCATGGCTAACAGAAACTCAGGGAAGTACTTTATTTACATCTACCAGGTTTTTTTCCAAAGGATTTTATAAAGGATACAAATGTACAGCTGGATGAAGGGTACATAGTACAAGGCAAGGGGGAAGGACACAGAGCTCCATGCCTTCTCTGGGCACACCTCCCTTCTGGCACTCCCATATATTCACCAACTCAGAAGCTTTCAGAAATTCAGTTTTTATGAAGGTTCCATTATGTAGGCATAACTGATCAAATCATTGGCCTCTAGTGACTGACTTGATTTTCATCCACCCTTCCTCCCCAGAGAGGGGCTGAAAGTTCCAACCCTCTAATCACACTTAGTTGGTTCCTCTGGCAACCAGCCCCCAAGACCATCCTGATGATATCTGAGAATCCTCTATCATCTCATCAGCATACAAAAAGACACTCATCACTCCAGACTCCAAGGATCTTAGAACTTCTTGAATAAGGACCTGGGGATGATTACATTTCTTATATAACAATATCACAATATCTCACTAAATTAGTTGAGAGGGAAACATCTTCTATTAACCAATTTTTCCCCACTAATTTTGCGACAGCTTGACCTAAATATATCAGAAACCATGTTTTTGCTGCATAAATCAGAGATCTGATTCTAAAAGAATCAACATAAAATTCTCAACTGAAAAATGGAAAACAAGAACACAGATATGATATGAGAAGAAATACACAACCCAAAGAACAAATAAGAACATGCAAAAAAAAGAAGAAAATCCTAGAAACCAAGCACCAAAAAAAAAGAAAAAACTATGGTCACAATGTTCACAATCAGGTCAGGACCCAAATTAGAATTCTGGACAAACTCTGACCACAATCAATATCTAAACATCCTTTCAGGTATTCAAACCATCAACATCTCTTGCTTTCTTTTGTAAATGTTCCAAGCCAGGAGCAGTGGCTCACGCCTATAATCCCAGCACTTTGGGAGGCCGAGGTGAAAGGATTGCTTGAGCCTAGGGGTTCGAGACCAGCCCGAGCAACCTGGCGAGACTTCATATCTATAATAAATCAAAAAATTAGCCGGGTATGGTGGCGCGTGCCTGTAGTTCCAGCTACTGGGAAGGCTAAGGTGGAAGGAACATCTGAGCCCAGCAGGTTGAGGCTGCGGTGGCCGTGAGCATACCACTGCACTCCAGTCTGGGCAACAGAGTGAGACTCCAACTCAAAAAAATAAATAAATAAATGAATGATTGAATTTTTCTGAGATCAATCCCTGTCCATATATTACAGGAAAAGATCTATTCTAGAGTTGTTAGAGATTTCCTGGCTTGCAGCCTATTGGCCCTTGTCTTTCTCACTTGCAGTTGAATTTGATCCCATCTCCCTCTTAAATTTATTTCATACATCATGCCAGAAATTCTAGAACAAGGTACTATAAAACACAATTTTTTATATATTTATTTATTTATTTTTGAGGCAGGGTCTCACCTTTTTTTTTTTTTTTTGAGTTGGAGTCTCACTCTGTCGCCCAGGCTAGAGAGCTAATTTTGTGATTTATTGTAAAGATGAGGTCTCGCCAAGTTGCCCAGGCTGGTCTTGAACCCATGGGTACAGGCAATCCTCTCACCTCGGCCTCTCAAAGTGCCACCACGTGTGAGCCACCACGTCTGGCCTAATTGTTTTGTTTTGTTTTTTGAGTTGGAGTCTCACTCTGTCGCCCAGGCTGGAGTGCAGTGGTGTGCTCATGGCCACTGCAGCCTCAACCTGCTGGGCTCAGGCAACCCTTTATCCTCAGCCTTCCAAGTAGCTAGAACTATAGGCGCACACCACCAAACCTAGTTTTTTTGTTTTTTGTTTTTTGTTTTTTATTGTAGAGAGGAGGTCTCACCAAGTTGCCCAAGCTGGTGGTCTTTAACCCATGGGTTCAGGAAATCCTTTTACCTCAGCCTCCCAAAGTGCTGAGATTACAGGCTTGCGCCACTGAACCCAGCCAAACCACACCCTTTATTAGTTTCTTCTTCTAACACATCACTTCCAAGTTTTCTTTTCATCGCAAATGTGGTAAGATATGATGAAATTATATAAGTATTCTGATGAGCAACTAAAACCTACTTTAATATCTTCTTAGTATAGTTCCATTCAATCCTTCTCTCTCTCTCAAAATAACAATTCTGAATTTAGCTAGTTATGGGGCAGGAGGGAGAATCCCAAACCTGATGAATAATAATATTCCCAAGATACTTCATATAAAAAGTATATCTCATCGTCACAATTAGATAGAATAACAGGCAGGCTATCTGACACATTTTCAATCAAGTGTGTTAAAAGTGACAGCAATGAAGAGTTATAACTTTTCATACCAATCCTGAGCTTTAAACTTCAGAGACATAGTGAAAACCATTACTTCATCCACATATAAAATTTTCTGAAGATTTCTCATATAATTTTCAACAGAAAGATTATTTTCGAAAATACATGGTTATGTTGGCTCTTTCATACAATTAAGTACAAAACAGCAAACATTCGCCGGGCTCGGTGGCTCGGCCTGTAATCCTGCGCCTTGGGAGGCTGAGGTGAGTGAATTGCCTGAGCCCGCGGGTTCGAGACCCACCTGGGCAACTTGGCGAGACCTAATCTCTACAATAAATCAAAAAATTAGCGGTGTGGTAGCACACGCCTGTAGTTCCGGCTACTCGGAAGGTTGAGGTGGAAGGATCGCCGGAGCCCAGCAGGTCGAGGCTGCGGTGGCCGGGAGTGGCCACTGCACTCCAGTCTGGGCGACCGAGTGAGACTCCAACTCAAAAAAAAAAAAAAAATAACAGCAAACATTCTTGGAACAAAGATGATTTTTTGCTTATAGTCATCAGGAAACTTTAAGTATCTCTACTACTGAAGTGACAGTCCCTTCATCCCAACACTGTATCTAACTTTTGAGCCCATATTAAACCTCTCCCTTCCATAACCGCAAACAGTTATGACTGACATTCTACCGCTGGCTAGATAATTATTCAAGATATTATATATGTCTCCAGTTGTTTTACGCCAGTAAACAAACTCTAAGCTTCTCAAAAGAAGATAACCATAGGGTGGGCCGGGCAGTTGAGGGAAACTGCTAGGGGAGGGAGGGGCATACCTCATCAACATGGGTACCAGCATGATCAGTGTTTGTATACCTAACCCTGAATTGTAACCCACATCTTTATAATAAATAAATAAATTTTTTAAAAAAGATGATAGTTTTTCTTTATCTACCATGTATTACAATATAATGCTGCACAAAACTACAGAAAACTTCATTTAAGAAGCCAAGTGTCCACATATTTGATTTCTAGTGCTCTGAAGTGTTGTTTCTACACTTAGGACAGTCCCATGAGTCCAGGTGTTGACAAAGTAAAAAGAACCAAGTTTTGGGCTGAGTGCAGTGACTCATGTCTGTAATCCTAATACTTTTGGAGGCCAAGGCAGGAGGATTGCTTGAGGCCAGGAGTTCAAAACCAACCTGGGCAACACAGTGAGACTCTGTTGCTACTAAAAATAAATTGAAATTTTAAAAAAAGAATCAGGTTTTGGAAAACCTAAGTGGAGATCATCACTGAATTCAAAAATAAAAAGGAAAAATCAGACAATGACCTGGAAATTGTTTCCCTTCTTTAATAACCAGAACTGCCACTAATTCCCTTCTCCTCCCCCTACCCCAACACACACACTCACCAAATTAAAGGAAAAAAAGACTGAAGCCAAATTATCAAGCTAACTGTGTTATTTGCCTGGTTTTTCCTACTTGAATGTAAGAAGGAAAAATATAAGAAGGAAGCCACTTCTTTCTTATATATCTGAAGTCTACTACCTACCAAGTACATCACAGGCCATTTTTCATGTGTTATAGCATTTATCATGCACATTTTGCCAATAAGAAAATTGAGGCTTAGTGAGTTTCAAAAGATTACCTAAGGCTGAAGTCTGTTCCCCTCTCAACACTCAGCAGTTCAGTCATCCATTGAGAAAACATTTATGGAGTGCTTACTACAAGCTAGTCACCACTCTAGGCACTAGAGATTTGAAAGTGTACAAAGCAGACTAAGCCCTATTCTTATAAAATGTATATTTTAGTGATAAAAGAAAACAAACAAATAACCAAACAGGTTAATTTCAGAGTTATAAAAGTTTGCCAACATGAGTTATGCACAATAATAATCCAATATTTTAAAACATCCATAATAAGATTAAGTAGTTACAAAAAATTAAGGAGGATGGGGGAGGGGGAGAAAAGCCCACTGACAACTGGTAACACCGTGGCCCTCTTGTCAATTCCTAAATCAAGTCATTGCATCTCTGAATAAGGAGAAGAAAAGGAAGCAGAGCTCTAATGCTGCTTGGAATTTCTTAATAAAATAAAGTGACTGTTAGCTATCAGAATGGTCCACTGCTACAAAGTTGGTTCTCAAACCCCAAATCCTATATTTTATCCATTATTCACTAAAATATCGCAGCATTATTTGAAGAGTTGATTTATAAAAATCAAGAGAGTGCCGTAACTTGACGTAATGCCCTGATGAGAACCTGAAGGGGGGTTTCAACATCCATATCACAAGGTTCCCTAGCCCGCACATTGTATCCATTGGGCAATGGCATACAGCTGTCATGTGATGGCCGGCAAAGAACTGCAGGATTCAGAGACCAGAGTGGTCAGTAGCTACAAAGAAGTGCCTGGTCCTCAGTGTGAGAGTTGCCAGTACCCTCCACACTCCACAAAGAAACTTCAAATCTCTTAAGCTTGGAACATATGCAAAATACTAACAGTTTTGTTTTAGCAATAAAGACTCCCTATCACTTACCAACTTCCTTTCCTCACCTATTTATACAAGTATAAGTTAACTAAATTAGCTGCTAGCTATTTCTATAGCTGCCTCCTATGATATTTATAATGTGTTGTGTGATTTGAGTTGCCCATGTCACTAACACTTTGTGAGAATTTGTGTTTGTAAATTACTTTGGAACTCTTCTGGGAGTGAATATTCCTCTGCACTAGGTGGAAGCCAGACTAGAGACCATCTGCTAAGAGCAGCACTTCATTCACCCAGCTACACCTTCCTGCCAAAGCACTCTTTGCAAATCTATTTTTGCTGGTAGAAATTACTACGTGGGGAGTGAAGGCTGCTTTAAGTTCATCAGTGTACACCTTCCATTTCCTCCTAGGACAGTCACACTCCAGCAGCTGAATTTCTCAAAGAAGCCTCAGCCCCTTCCAGAATCGTTCCCACTCTTGTTTTGGAAGGGAGCAACAATTCTTAGCAGACTAGCCAAGTCTACAAGCTAAAAGTTTGCATAAACTTTGAATGAGAAACCAACCCTCGCCCAAAACTCCTGCCACTTTACTAAGTGAAGTATACTGCAAATGCATTACACGCCAGCCACCTCCAAAATGTAAACAACGAAACCCTAGATAAGAACGAGTCCATCTTCGGTTGCTGGGGAGAAATTCTAAATCTTTCCCGTTTCCCGCCACCATTTACCGCCAACACCGAAGTCCCAGAAGACTCGCCCGGGTCAGAAAGGGACCACTCCCCACTAGACCCCAGGGAGCGGGGAAGGGGTCTCCCAGGAAGCACACACCTGAGGCTGATCCTCACGCGCGAGGGGACAGCGGGCAGGAGCAGCGAGTTCCTCCAGCCAGGGCGGAGTCTGCCTCCCCCGGAATCAGAGACTCGGCCCGGGTGCTCGTAGCGAGGCGCGCGGGGTTGTCACTCCGGGCAGGCTGGGCGAGTGTAACCCGACGCGCCCGGCGCCGCCGCGCCCCCGCCTCCCGGCGACTTCCTCCTCCCCCTCCTGAGCCTCCTCCCTCGCCGAGGGCCGACCTCGGCTGCGAGGCCGCCGCATCCAGCCGGGATACCTCGGGCCCAGGCTCCTCCGGCCCAGCGGGGACACGCGGAAGTGGAAGCGGGAACCCCGGCCGGGGGTTGGGGGTGGAGGGCTCTGCGAACCAGCGGGCGGCGAGCGAGCGAGGTCTCTGCGGCCCAATGAACGTGACCACACCGGGACACGGGTCCCGCCGGGTGGGGCTGCGCAGCGCCAGACGCAGTCGCCTTCACCCCAAGCTGCAGTTCCTGCTTTGCGCCCTGGCCGTGCCGGACTCCGGAGCCTCCGCCCCGCCTCGCCAAGCGGCTGCAGACGGGAAATCCTTGGCTAGGCCGGGAGAAGACGGTGGCGGTGGAGGATTTCCCGTGCCCTCCCCCATGCGGGCCGCCCTGGCTGTGTGTCTGGGCGAGGGGAGACACCCGGCCGCCTGCACGCCTGCGGGGCTGGCTTACCTGAGGACTTCTCGCCGCCCGCCCCCGGATCTGGCCTCCCCAACTCCGCGCCTCCGGGCAGGCAGACTTCCCAGGGCCTAGAAACGCGTCTAGGAGGCGGGCGGACCCCTGGGACCCCGTCGTCAGAGCCCGATGCCCTCGCCCCAGCGCGCTCTGGAAGCGAGCCAGGCCTCCTGACCCCCCGCCTGAATGTCAGCGCGGGGACCTGCGGGGAAAACCAAGCCCAAGCACCAGGGGGTGGGATGCGGAGCACTGGTTCCTCAGGCCCAGCCTCGTACGGGGGAGGCAGAGATCCCTGGCAGCTGAGCAGCAGGCTTCCCACTTGCACCCCCCACCCCCAAAACCGACCCTGCCCACTGAGCATGCCCAGCTCACTTGGCACTACAAGGGCTAGGCGAGCCCAAGGGGACCCAAGGAAGGGGGTTTGGGCTCAAATGGACCCCTTCTTTTAAGAACTTTTCCCCCAAAGATCTCTGAGTGCTGTACTGATAAGGATTCTACTGTAGTATTGGAAAATTCCCAGGGGATAGTCAGAAAGGCCTTCCAAAGGAAGGCAACCACATTCCTTTGAAGGAAAATCGCAGGGGTGTCTTTTAAGGTCCATTATTATGGGGCTTATTTTATGTCCTTAAATATCGCAGAATCTCTACACTTGGCACAGAGGAATGTTCATTAGGTCCCAACATAGTAACTTAAGGAAACCAAGCAGTCTACATTGGAACAGTGAGGTTCTCTCACCCTTAGATACACTAAAATTGAGGAGTGAGTGGAACGAACAATGCCAAATTTCCATCCCCAAGCCTACTAAATCAGTCTGGAGGTGAGGCCTAGAATCCTTGTACTTTAAAACTGTGGCTCTCAACGTGTAGCCAGGGGTGCCCAACAGCTTCAGCATCACCTGAGAACTTGATAGAAATGAACATTCTCCACTGCATTCCAGTCTACCTGTTTCATAAACCCTGGGGTTGGTGATTCTGCTGCACACTGAAGTTTGAGAACCACTGTTTAAAAGCTCCCCAGGTGATTCTAATGAGCAGCCAGAATTGCAAACCCTTGTAACTGAGAAATGAAAAATGGCTGACAGCAATCTGGGCTATATGAGGTATGGAAAGTTGATCAGGCCCAGAGAGACAGGAGTATGGGACTTCAGTCACACCCTGCACACCCATGCCCAGAGGCAATTGTTAAAAGGCATTTTGTTCCTAACTAGTTGCCTCATCCACCATCTTCATGTTCCTGGAATTTATAATACTTTAACAATGTAAAGGCAATCAGTAGCTTATGTTATTGTAATATAAATTCTTTGTAAACCATTCGAAAACTGCCTCTTTTTTTCCCTTTAAAAACTCACTTGTAACTGCTGCTAATCTGAGTGTACAGTATATTCCAGTCCATCTGAATCTATGCTCCCAGGTTGCAGTCCTCAAACTTGGCCCAAATAAACTCTATGTATATTGTCTGCCTCCGTTTCTTTTTTCTTATGTAGGCGAATTCAAGGACAGAGCCTAAAATGGAATTTTTCTGGTCTCCTGAAGCCAGACAATAATCCTTTCCTGGAACCCTGGGCAAGTCACAAGACACTGAGATTAACATCTCTTAAGGAATTTGTATTTCATCAGCCCCTCTCATCCATGTGACTGGCCCGCCCATCCATCCTGTCATCAGGGAGGTGACCAATAGATCCCATCACCATGGCAACACTCATGTGTCTGACCCACCCATCTACCTGCTGTTCATTATCACAATGTCAGTACCTGTGCTTACCTGTCCCCTTCGTGATGACATGAAACAGACCACCACCCAATCACCTTAGCAACCAAAGAGAAGGTTTAGAAGTGTTCAACCTCAAGCAGCCAGCACCATTGCTTTTGTTAAACTGTGGTCTGGCCATGTGGCTCTTTGATCTATGACTGGGTCATGTTTCCCTAAGCTTTAGTCCCCTCCTCTACCTTGGGGAGGTGACTCTCCTCTCTCTATAATCTATTTTCTAAATATGCTATATTTTCCAATCTAACTTTTGTGCAATTATTTGCATCTTTCACAAGGCACCGGGTCACAGACCCCTCTCCCTCACCACTCCCCCCAACCCATCTGGCCTAACAGTGAACAAATCAAGCCAATGCTTTCCACTTTTTTTTTTCACAAACATTTATTAAGAAATGCAACATGTTACCCAGAAAAAGAATGATCTGGCTAAATCAGGTGCCAGTCCTGGATTTCCTTTCCACTAATTCTTCCAGAACAGTTCAGTGCTTGGAAAATGGGGACCATTTGTTACTTTTGTACTGTGGGCTGTAATAGAACAGATGGTTAAGTGTCTATTGATGCAAAATGAATGCTTAGGTGAACGACTTGTTCCAGGCCCTACTCTGCCTGCTGTTTACTTCTCCACAAGTCCTAGTTACATAACTAGTTAGCAAGCCAATGGGGATTCAGTTCTCATCAATAATCCATGACCATCCATCAGACCCTGGATCTGATTTGTATATGGGAGGAGGTAGACAATAGGAAGTAGAATAGTAAAAGACAGGAAAAAGTCAAGAGCATTGGACATAATTTATCCTGCCAAAGTTGTGGCCCAAAGGAAGGCAGAAAGACATAGACCTGGTGGGATTCAGGAAGGGCACAGAGGAAAAAGGTGTGTATGGGTGTGGTGTAATGGGACACAGACCAGGAAGATAACCTGACCAGCCTACAGTTTACTCTGAAGTTTCTTTTCCAAAACCACCCACCTCTGCTCTACACTTTCTTCCTCACTACTCTCCACACACATCTAATCTCAACTATTGTCTTGAATAAAATAAAATAAATAGGAAACTGTTGTATAGTTGAAACTTTCATTTACGGGATGAAACACTGAAGGCTTATAACTAGCCGAGCATAAATTATTTAGAGTATATTTTATGTTATTATTATTTTTTTAGAGACAGGGTCTTGCCATTGACCAGGCTGGAGTACAATGGATTGATCATTGCTCACTGCCACCTCGACCTCCTGGACTCAAGCAATCCTCCCACCTCAGACTCCAAAGTAGCTAGGACCACAGGTTCATGCCACCTCACCCAGCTAATTTTTATTTCTTTTACTTTTTGTTGCCCTGGTCTTGAACTCCTGGCCTCAAACAATCATCTTGCTTCAGTTGCCCAAAGTGCTAGGATTACAGGAGTGAGCCACCACACTCAGCCTATTTAGAGCACATTTTTAAAGTTGTTAATTTTAAAAAAATGAACACAGTAATTTCAAAATGTAAAGATTGATGATACTTCTTTAAGATTTCACAGAAACTTATAAAGTCAAAAATTATTTCCTACTTATTCCATCAATATTTTCTAAAGGGAAGAAATATACACAAGCACTTTTTTTTTTAGCCTCATTCATAACACTTCACAACTTTTTCTTAAGTACCTAATGTAGCTTTCAGCCTCCCTGTCTCTGCCTTTGCATTGTGCTCTTATTATAACAAGAATTTCACTGAAAGAGTTTGGTTGCTGATAAGAGTATCTAACAGAAGCACAATTTCCCATATGCCTAAGCATTTTCTTTTCTTTATTAAGATAATTTCATGTGGGAAGGGAAATAATCTTAAATTTAGTAATTGCTCTTGAAAATGAAATGTTACATAGCTTCATAAATAATTTTTAAAATTTTAAAAACCTTCCCTTCTCGACTAACACTTGCTACGGCTTCTTTTGCTCATAGAATTCAAACAAAATCAAACAAACCTATTTAGAGCTAAAAAGGGGGAAACGCAAGTGGGGGTATGGGAAGAGAAGCACTAACCAAATATAGAAACACAAGTAGTTATTTCTGCAGAAGGCAATCTACTGAAAACCAAGAGCTCAGGGAAGTTACAGACTTAAGTGTTTCTCCTTGTCACCCTAAATATGACTCAGCACTTGGAATGAAACTGTGTTTACTGCCTTACAGATTGCGGGTATCAAGTAACTTTGGTAACTTTGGTGTCACCTAACTCTTTTCTCCCGTGTCTAAGAAAACTTCAGGACAGTCATGGGACTTTTATACTCACATGGCTACAAAATTCTGAAAAGTATTCCCCTTTTCATTCATTTCTATCTTACTGAAGGCTGAGTTTGTTCCCTATTCATTTGTGTAGTGTTGTCAAGTGAATTTAGGTTGTTGCCTATATTCTAGTGTAACAAAAAGAGCAAGTAGATTTTACTAAGACATCTCAAATGCAGCTGCTGTTGGTGAACTTTCTCCATCAGGGAGAACCTTCCACTGATGCTTCTACCATGCACATTTAATGACCATCCACCATGGGCCTAAAATTTATGGAATACTATAATTGAATAGGGCCATATATGTTAACCCCAACACTTTTATTTTATAAATGATGAAACCCAGGCCCAGAGGTGACTTATCTAAGGTTGCAATGTTAAATATAAAGCCAAGACTAAAATAAGAAACTACTTGGTATAGAAAACACATATGTGCTTCAAATCCATCCTCTTATAAGTTCTCCAGCCATGACCTGGTTCTCCAGCTGCCCGTAAACTCAGAATCCTCATCAGTGAGGGATGTCAATATAGTGAACACTCACATAGTGTTTACACTGTGCCAGGCTTTATTCTTAATAAGGTACATGTAATTTTTAATCCTTAGAATAACTCTATGAATACTTTGGTTTTTTGATTTGACTTTTTTTTTTCACTTTGACAAATGGAGAAACTGAGGTGCAAGACTATTAAGTAACAAGCCCAAGATAAAACAGTTAGTAAATGGCCAAACTGGGATTGAATGGGAAAATATATGTAAAGTGACAACATAGGTTGTCAATAAAAGTATCACCAATGTCAGCTCTCTTCCCTAAACCACAGGCATTTTGACTGTTGGTTCAAAATCCTGCCGAAACACAATGTTCTGAGTTTTATATGTCCACATATATTTTTTCACTGTATTATTTAACTTTGGTGCAGTTTAAGTAGCATACCTGAATTAGAAAAACTGCATACACCTGTTATAATCTTACCCATTGTTAGCAATAGTTGCAACCACTAAGAAGCTAGCCAAAAATAAACAGAGATTACAAGTTTACTACTTACAAAAAAACTTACAAAAAAACTAATATAGGATTCTAAAAGAGCAGCAGTGCTGTCCAGGAAAATCTTAAATCCTTGAGTAGCATCAGACCAATCACTCTGGGATCTTAAGATTAGAATATCTCATTTAGTAGGTCTCCATCTACCTGTTATATGAATTCTTAACTGCAGAGTTAAGACATCTAAAAATAACCTACAGAAAATCTTCCCTCATCCATGATTCTCAAAGAGTTAGGATCAAGAATGAGGTGAAAATATATGATCCTTGAAAAGATGAAATAAAAATACCAAATATATTTTTAAGTGAGTACTTTAAGTTTTATTCCTCCTTTATACGAACTGGGGAAGTATTCCTAAAATAAATGTTTAAAGCATCAATATAAAGTGACATCAAGAAACTCACTTAGATTTAAAGGTCTTGAGAGTAAAGGAAATGTATACTTCTTCCCCAGAGAGACATCCACTTTGTTCCTAGGACAGGGTTGCACTGAAAACAAGCCTTTGCAAATGTTGATGATGTAAACTGAATAATGTTGTCTTTGGAACATAGCCTCCTATTTAATAGCAGCAGGAAGGTGTGGGTAAGCAGAAATGTCTCAAGCAAGTCATGCAGAGAACATGAATAAGTATTAGGTTCTGATGTGGGAGCCGAAACAAAATGGAAAATTGGGTTCTTCCGAGCAAAGCTAGCTATCATCCCAGTGAAAGAGGCAATTGAGCCAAGGGTAAACCGCCCAAGAAACTGGAGATTTGTTCAGTCCCAAATCTGAGTACTTGTTATATAATCTGAAAATGTTTTAAATCTCAACAGTAAATGCTTAAAATAAACTTGACCACTGTTTGTGATATTACAATGTGTTGTTTTTTTTTTTAAAAAAGGAATCTGAACAGTAAAAGTAGAACAATAACAATGGACAGGATTTATGTCTATACACAATTAGCTTTAAAGTAAGGATGTCGTGTCTTAATTTAGTAGCCTTGAAACATGTAAGCATTGACCTAATTTCTGCTAAGCCAAGAGGAAGGCGTTTTATACACAGTGAGTACAGGCCAGAGGGTAACAGGTGCTGTTCCCTCAGCAAATACTTTGGCCTCACAAGCGAATATCCTTCATTCCTCCTCTATCAGCAAAATCATCATGCAAAGCCTAAAAATGAAAGACGAAAAGGCAGAGAATCTTTCTTTTTTTATCCTTCGGTTACAAATTTTTGAAAGAACTCTTTAGAGGGGCATAAACCAGAAGAAGAAAATGGTTCAACGTGACATCTATCAAGGAGAAATTTTACAATTTAGTGGAAAATTGTAAAATTCTCTAGACCATACTGTAAATAAATAATCCTGTTCCCTTCCTGCCAAATTCTCAATTCTAGCCAAGTTTCTGAGAATGAGACAACTTGACACATGATAAGCTAGAAACTAGAGTCAGGGAATCTAAAATTTTTTTCTAGTAAATTTAGAGTAATGTGTATCCTAAAAATATTTTTCAATACTTAAATGTGACACAAGGCAATTTTTCTTGAGCATGTGCTCTTCACTATCAACCTGGTCTGCTTATAGTTTTACCAGCCATACTCTCCTCTGGATCACAGCACAGAAAACTAGCAGTCTTTGGACACAGTGCGGAAGGTGAGGAGGGGAATTCAGCAATTCTGTGCTCCTTCTGTGGACTTGAAGGGCCCACTGAGCCTTGCATGGTTCCAGTCCCTCACAGGAGACTACCTTATCCACAGCTGTGCTCTACAAATGCACATGTGGAGTGGTGGAAGGAAAGAAAGAAAGAAAGAGAGAGAGAGAGAGAGAGGGAGGGAAGGAGGGAGGGAGGAAGGAAGGAAGGAAGGAAGAAAGGCTCTGAGCAACTGCAGCTGCCATATCCCAGGAACTCAACCCTTTCAGGCAGCTGCTTTCTAGCCAGCTTTTGGGTGGATGGTATCCAAGGGTAAACTCCATAGTGGCAGACAGTTCCTGGATGGGGTGGACTGCCATGAAAACACCTGAGACCCTGAGGCCAGCTGCATTTTGACATTCAGAAGGCAGACTGCCTGAGGCTAAGGTAAGGAGTCTAGTGTGATTCATTGCCACAGTAATCTCTCATTCCTCCTGTAAACTCTTCTGTACTCACCTTGCACAACAGCATGATCCCAGTGGCCTGAGACTCCCTTTTAATCCCCACTGAGTTAGTCAAGAGTGCACACAGGTGGGGTGGTGCAACTCCTTTCCTCTGGCACTCCCCTGGAAGGCTCAAAACAGACAGAGAACATGGGTAATCCCCAGAGCCCTGGCCTCGATCTAGGTTGGCTGGTTTCTTCCTTGTAGTAAGACAGGCCAGGCAGAAAGCCCACAGCCACCATCACAACTGACTCTCTCCCAAAAGAACCACCTCCTGGCTAAAGGCCAACAGCACAGCCTATCACATCTGATACAATACTTTAGCTTTGGGAAAGACCTGATCCCAGATCCCAGCTGAAACCACTTTTCAAGCCACTCTGGCCACTCAGGACACCGTGAGCCAGTGTAGATACCAGCACAGGACTGCCATAGCTGGCAATTGAGAAACTCACCACACCACAGCTATATATTACCAAAGGAATTCAACAGTGCCTATGTCAGTCCTGCCAACCTCAAATAAGAATAAACAGTCCACCCAAATGAGAAAGAAGAAGAAAAATGATTCTGAAAATATGAAAAAAACAGAGCTCTCCAACACCCGCCAACGACCACACTAACTCTTCAGCATTGAAATCTAACCAAAATGAAATATTTGAAATTCCAGACATAGATTTCAAAAGATTGATTATAAAATTTCTTAATGAACTTTAGGAGAAAGCTGAAAACCAGCACAAATAAATTTTAAAAACTATTCAAGACATGAATTTAAAAAATCCAAAGATTTTTAGACACCTTTAAAAAACGTTGAAACTCTGGAAATGAAAGAATAATTCAGGAAGTACAAAATGCAGTGGAAAGTATTAACAGTAGACTAGAACAAACAGAAGAAAGGATCTCAGAACTTGAAGAAAAGGTATTTGAATTAACCCAATCAGACAACAATAAAGAAAAAAGAATCAAGAAATGGAACAAAGCCTTCCAAAAATGTGGAATTATGTAAAACACCCAAACCTAAGAATCAAAGGTGTTTCTGAGTAAGAAGTAAGTGACAGGTTTGAAAAACCTATTTCAGGGAATAATGGAGGAAAACTTCCCTGACCTTGCCAGAAATCGAAACATCCAGATACACAAAGCCCGATGAACCGCCGGAAAATTCATTGCAAAAAGGTTATCCCTAAGGCATATAATCATCAAGTTATGCAAAGTTAATATGAAGGAAAAAATTTCAAGAGTAGTGAAACAAAAGCATCAAATAACTTTCAATAGTAAACTTATTAGACTAAAAGCAGCCTTCTAAGAAGAAACTCTATAAGCCAGAGGGGATTGGGACCCCATCTTCAATCTCCTCAAACAGAATAACAGTCAGTCAAGGATTTTGTGTCCCACAACCTAAATTACATAAATGAAAGGGAAATGAAGCCTTTCTCAGACAGGCAAACACCAGGGGAAATTGTCATCACTAGACCAACTCTACAAGAAATACTCAAAGGACTTCTAAATACTGACACAAAAGATCAAAATACACCAGCAGAAAAATGCTGGAAGCTGGGCTGCCTTCAAAAGACCCACCTAACACACAAAGACTTCTATAGACTCAAGGTAAAGGAGTGGGAAGCAATATTCCATGCAAATGGAAACCAAAAACAAGAAGGAGTAGCCATTCTCATACCAGATAAAACAGACTTTAAATTAACAACAGTAAAACAAAAGGTCAAACATAGTTATTATATAATGATAAAGGGATCAATCCAACAAGAAAACATAGCAATTTTAAATATATATGTACCTAACACCAAAGCCGCAGCTTTACAAGCAAATTCTACTGGGCCTAAAAAAAAAGATATACTGCAATACAAAGACAGTGGGAGACTTCAACACTCCACTGACAGCCAGCAATAGACAGATCATCAAAGCAGAAAGTCAACAAAGAAACATTGGAATTAAACCAGACTCTATAACAAATAGAACTAACAGACATCTCCAGAACATTCCACCTCAAAATTACAGAATTTACAGTTTTCTCATTAACACATGGAACATTCTTCAAGACAGATCATATGATGGACCACAAATCAAGTCTCAACAAATTCAAAGAAATCAAAAATCATATTAAGAACCTTCTCAGACCACAGTGGAATAAAACTAGAAAGTAACTCCAAGAATAACTAATGAAATCAAACAGAAACATTGAAGTTAAACAACCTGCTCCTGAATGATTCTTGGGTCAATAATGAAATCAAGATGAAAATTTAAAAATTTCCCAAAACAAATCACATCAATGAAACAATTTTTCAAAACCTCTGAGATATACCCAAAGCTGTGCTCAGGTGAAAATTTATAATGATTAATAAGACTAAAAGATTGCATATTAACAACCTAATAAAATATATAAGTGGGACTTAATCAAACTGAAAAGCTTCAGCAGAGCAAAAGAAATAATCAACAGAGCAAACAAGCAACCTACAGAATGGAAGAGGATATTTGCAAACATACATCTGACAAAGGGCTATATCCAGAATCTACAAAGAACTCAAACTAATCAGTAAGAAAAAAAGCAAACAACCCCATTAAAAAGTGGGTAAACATGAAGAAGATACACAAATGGCCAAAAAACATATAACAAAATGCTCAACATCACTAATCATCAGGAAAATGCAAATCAAAACCACAATGAGATAACACCTTACACCAGTTAGAATGACTGTTATTAAAAATCAAAAAGCACTGGGCTCGGAGGCTCAGCCTGTAATCCCACGCCTTGGGAGGCTGAGGTGAGTGGATTGCCTGAGCCCGCGGGTTCGAGACCTGCCTGGGCAACTTGGCGAGACCTCATCTCTACAATAAAATAAAAAATTAGCTGGGTGTGGTAGCGTGCGCCTGTAGTTCCAGCTACTTGGAAGGCTGAGGCAGAAGGATCGCTGGAGCCCAGCAGGTCGAGGCTGCAGTGGCCGGGAGTGGCCACTGCACTCCAGTCTGGGTGACAGAGTGAACTCCGACTCAAAAAAAAAAATCAAAAAGCAATAAATGCTGGCATGTATGCAGAGAAAAGAGAATACATACACTGTTGGTGGGAGTGTAAATTAGTACAACTTCTATGGAAAGCGATATGGAAATTTCTCGAATAACTAAAAGTAGATATACTATTTGGTCCAACAATCCCACTAAGTATCTATCCAAAGGAAAAGAAGTTGTTATCTTAAAAAGACACCTGCACCCACATGTTCATCACGGCACAGTTCGCAATTGCAAAGATGTGGAATCATCCTAAATATCCATCTCCCACTCTACTTCCCCACCTCTGTCCATGGAAAAATTGTCTTCTGCAAAACTGGTCCCTGATGCCAAAAAGATTGGGGACCACTGGCATAATGGACATTGAAGACTCAGAAGGGGGAGGAGGGAAGAGATGGAGGGAGGAGAACTCACCATTTGAGTACAATGTGCACAGGTAGGGGTGATGTAACTAAGAACTATTTGTACTCCCTAAATACATTGAAATAAAAATTAAAGTGGTCTCAAAGTGCTGGCGGTTGGAATTCTAGTTTTTCCACCATTATACTCATCTTGAACACATTTTTTTGTTCCTGCTCTTGTGTTAGGTGAAAAGCAAATTGTCTCCAGGGTAATGACAGCTAAGCAAACATTGGAAAGCTATCCTGTAGTAAGCTGAATAATGGACTCCCAGAAGATAGTCATATCCTGGTCCCTGGAACCTGTCTATTTTACCTTCTGTGGGGTGGGAGGAGATATGCAATATGATTAACTATCTTGAGATGGAGAGATTACCCTGAATTATCAGTGTGGGCCCTAAATGCAAATCACATGTATCCCTAAAGGAAAAAAGTAATTGGGAGACTGTATACAGACAGAAGAATAGAAGACAAAGTGACAATGGATGAGAAATTAAAGTAATGCAGACACAAGCCATGAAAAGCTAGCAGCCACCAGAAGCTGGAAGAAACAGAATCGATCTCCCTAGAGTCTCCAAAGTCAGTACAGCACTGCTAACCCCTTGAGTGCAGCCCAGTGTTGCTGATTTTTGACTTCTGGCTTCAACGACTGTGACCCAATAAATTTCTGTTCCTGTACCAAGTTTGTGGCGATTTATTATAGCAGCAACAGAAAACTAATACGGCTTCCTCCATTTATTTCCCTTTGGCACTAATGCCAATCAATCTTTCTAGAGCAAGATGTTCAATGCATCATTGGCATTTGTAGGATGTTTTCATTCAGAATGCCAAAGCAATTATAACCATGTAAACGAGCTCAATTTTTTTTTTATCCTATGGGACATAAAAGCAATACTAGGCCTTGGAAAATCTGAAAGGTAACTGGATCATTATGTGTATGTGTGTGTGTGTGTGTGTGTGTGTGTGTGTGTTGGTGTGTGTGTGTGTGTGTGGTGTGTGTGCAGAGACAGTCTCACTTTGTTGCCAGGCTGGTCTTGAAACCTTGAGCTCAAGTGATCCTTCTGCCTAAGCATCCCAAAGTCCTGGAATTACAGGCATGAGCCACCTCACCTAACACATTTTATTTAATATATTTTGAGATTCCTAATAAATAAAGAAATGCCAAAACAAGGATGAAGAAATTATAGTATAATTTTGAATGTTTATTATTAAAATTATTATTATTATTATTATTATTATTATTATTATTGAGTTGGAATCTCACTCTGTCTCCCGGGCTGGAGTGCAGTGGCACACTCCCGGCCACTGCAGCCTCAACCTGCTGGGCTTAGTCGATCCTTCTGCCTCAACCTTCCAAGTAGCTGGAACTACAGATGTACGCCACTATGCCTGGCTAATTTTTTGTGATTTGTTGTTGAGACAAGGTCTCACCAAGTTGCCCAGGCAGGTCACGAAGCCCCAGGCGCAGGCAAACCTCTGACTTGGCCTCCCAAAGTGCTGGGATTACAGGCTAAGCAACCACGCCTAGCCTATTCAAATTCTTAGCAAAAGAAATACTTCAGTACTTGTTTCTATAACCTCATTTAGGGAAAAGGGCAAAATTTTAAATATGAGGTATATGGTAGACAGATTATTGCACCACCCAGTTCCTCCTTCAAGCAGGATTTATTTCTCCAGCTTATGGAAGAAACATCATCAGCAAGTGGCCTTCAGCATACATCCCCTTCAAAATTTGCCTGGACTGCAGAAACCTGCCTCATTCAAGGTCGTTCCTTTTTGGGAGCTTGTTCTTACCCTGTGATTGAATGGGGCAGGAGACTCAGCTGGATAATTGGAAAATAATTCTGATAGGTGTATATGCTCCAGAATGACCTCAGGAGTTGATTGAAGCTTTGTTGGGCCTGCATTGCATTCTCACTTCTCCCTCTGCCCAGTCCTCTTCTGTCCTCTTCCTTTTAGGAGTATTATTCCTAATAGGTCACTGGCATGTCAAAGTCCATCTCAATATCTGCTTTTGGAAAGCCCTATCTGCAGCAGGATCTTTTGTAACAAAAACTCTTGACTGCCACAGAATTTTAAATTCAATCTTCCTCGTTCTGATATCTCTACTGGAATTGTACCTTTCTGTCCAGTTCAAATAAAAAACAATTTCCCTACAGCTAGCAGCCTCACCAGTTCGCTCTACATATATAAGGACACAAGGCTTCTTCTCTGAGTCATATATAGTTCAGGAACATAAATTGTCAAATTCTGCCTCACATGCTATTTTCTTTCTGATGTTTCTAACTTAGTTGTTTCTAATTTCACGCATTCAATGGATATTTGTTGAACACCACCTATGCATCGGGCACTATTTTGTTGTCCCAGGAACTTGGGAATATATGCTTTTATCACACATCTCAGACTGTAGCACGTGATATACTTTACATCAAAGTTCACATATGGCTCCCTGACAAAATAAAATGAGTTCATTAGGCTAGTGTAAAACAAATAACGAATGGTGGGGTCTGTGGCAAATTGGGGAAAACATGCCACATCCAACGGAGTTGGTCCAGTACCCTAATTTGATGTTAAACTTTGCCTGACCAGCTAGGACCACTAGATATTGCGCACCTCTTTATGTAATCTAATATGAAGTTCACACCATCACCTCTAAATATTTAACCTGAATTAATTAACTCTTTAAATCTGAATTCTAATCTATAAGACAACTGATGCCTCTTTAACAAGACAATGTCACAGAAGGAGAGAAAACTGTGAGGGTGAGGCTGATCTAGAGTAAAAGTGACTTATGTAACAAAACTAAATACAATATGTGTGTTTTAATCAAATCCTTGCTTGAAAAGAAAATGAATGTAAGTCATATTTTGGGAACAACGGGGAAATTTGACTATGGACTGAATAAAGATGGCATTAGGGAAATACAATTTTTGTTTGTGTGACAATAATATTACAGATATGTAGGAAACTGTCCTTAATTTTAGAAATGCATGTAAAGTATTTAGGGATAAAGTAACATATCCACTTTAAGATGGTTCAGCAAAAATATAATTGTATAGATATATTAATCATAATTAATATGGCAAAATATTAGCAGTTATTGAATTTAGAGATAGATGAATAGATACTTTTCTTTCTAATTTACAATAATTTATAGTAAGCTTTAAGATTTTCATAATCAAAATTTTTAACATAAAATTAAAAGAGCGTCCTCTACAAAGTTCATGGTCCACTGTTTTTATGGAAAAATTGGGCCCATTGTTACTCGATATTCTGAGTTGTCAATAAATGGGAAATCTGGGATTTTTGTATTTTTTTGACTTTAATAAAAAGTTAGCAGCCAAACTTTAAAAACGAAAAAAGAAAACAAAACACTATGAAGTTCTGATACAATGCATTTGGATGCTGAAGCTGACCTCTAGGCCTCTAATTTACCATCTTTGGTCTTAGGTCCTTTGCACCTTCACCTTTAGCTCGCTGAGCTTCTATCCGTTTTCTTCTTCTCAAAGTTCCTGAGTGTCTCTCTCTCTCTCTCTCTCTCTCTCTCCCTCCTCCAGATTGACCTCTGCCACTTTGCTGTGTTATTAAGCAGTTGTAGGATAATGTGAGAAGTAATCAGCCTATGGATTTGTCTGGAGTATCAGATGATTTAGCAAACTGAGAATTGTATAATAATTATCCTAGGGCACTAAATATTATACTAATGACCTAAAATAGTTATTAACCCTCCCCACTTAAGATGATTAATTGCAACATCTGTCTTCAGGAAGTATTTCTATTGCATGCAATATTTGCAAAACATTTACAACAGCTTTTAGTTATATCTCGTACCCTATGATAGGTTTATAGTTTTTTTCCTTATTTAATGACTGAAAACACTAGCTGTGGAGTCCTGAAGGTAACTTGAGTGCTTCGTGTGAGAAGGTATCACACCTAGGCAAGCTTCCTGGATGACAGGCTGCTGCTTATCCAACTGCGCCATGGTCTCTCCAGCCCTTGTTTGCTTTATTAGCTAATTACTGGGCTGCATATTCAACCCAGGTTCCAACTATATTAAGGGCTATTTACTAGCTAAAATCAATATTCTTTCGATTAGCCACCTGGCGTGGCTTTTGGTAACTAAGCATTATTTGGGCTTCACTGCTTTTACTCCATCAGGGAGATAGGAAAGTTCTTTGTTTTGATTTTCTACACTTAGTGGCTACTGCTCTTAGCAGTAGGGAATAAAGGGCAGTGGAGACTAACTCTGCCATGGCAAAGCTTAGGAATAAACACATAATATTTACTGCACAAGGAATGGGGCAAAGAAAAATAGAATGACGAACATTGATTTTACTATTTTAAGATTCTTTTTGAATTAGAGAAATCTCTTTGTGGGGCTAATATGGTGCTTGGAGCAACAGACATATATCCAAAGATGAATAAAATACATTCTCCAAATTAGTCAAGTTGGGAAGAACAGCATTGAAACAACAATTATCATAAAAGAATAAAAAGAGCAAAAAGTAGATGTGGAACAGGGTTTTAAGATAGCATGACAAGGGAATAATTTATTCTTTTTACCAAAAAAAAAAGTCATAAAGGCCTTTTTGTCAGAGGTGGTGAAACCAACCAAAAAGACTCTTTTTAATATAGGTAGCTTATTGTAGAAAGAATCCATGGTCATTTTTGAAACATAAAAATATATAGACAAAATGAAGGAGAAAAACCTTATAATCTGACCACTTGGGTCTAATTAACCACTGTTAATAGCTTACAATAAACATTTTAAGAGTTTCTATGATATATATGCACGACATCTTTATTAAATAAAAAGCACAAAATATGTAAAGACATGGGCTTTGCATCAGATCATTTAAAACCCAGGTCTTGTCACTTTCTTTTTTTTTTTTCTGGAGTTGGAGTCTCACTCTGTCGCCCAGACTGGAGTGCAGTGGCCTCTCCTGGCCAGCGCAGCCTCGACCGTCTGGGCTCAGTCAATCCTTCCGCTTCAGCCTTCCAAGTAGCTGGAACTACAGGTGCACGCTACCACGCCCGGCTGAGTTTTTGATTTTTATTGTAGAGATGAGGTCTCGCCAAGTTGCCCAGGTGGGTCTTGAACCCGCGGGCTCAGGCAATCCACTCACCTCGGCCTCCCAAAGCGCGGGATTACAGGCTGAGCCACCGAGCCCGGCCTGCCACTTTCTTTCTATAAATTTGGGCAATTGGCTTCATCTCTCTGGAGCATCAGTTTCCTCATCTAAAATATATGGATAATGATACCTACCTCAATGGATTGTTGTAAAGATAAATGAGATGACAGTAGCACAGTTCTTAGAACAATCCCTGGGACATATAAAGCACTCAAAATCCAACAAATATTTACTTATAAAACAAATATTTATTAAGAGCTTTCCATTTTAATTACTTAGACCATATCAGTGAACTAAAAATGGTATTTATTTTTAGTATTATTATTATTAATATAATGTTCTGTAAATCCTCTTTATTTTAACAAAATACTGAGAACATCTTTCTATGACAATAAATGTCATCGCTATTTTTTTCTGGTTGCATAGTATTTTAATGGAAAGATATAACCTAGTTTATTCAGCCAATTGCTTGTTCAAGAACCTGCAAAGACAGCTAAAACCAATCTGCATTATAGATAACATTGCTTTAAATACCTTTGTATCTTTGTCAAATAGATTCTGTTTTATACATATACTAGAAAATATAGTTTATATAGAAAGTAAATTAGAGAGAGAGAAAGAAGAAATTCACCTCCCCAAGGTAGGGGAGGGGGCCAAAGCTTAATAAAAAATGGTCTGGCCATAGCTCAAAGAGCACAGGGCCATAACTTAGTAAGGCAATAGCCAATAGATTCTTAAAGATACAGCTTTCAAGTGGAATTATTGAGTCAAAGATGATGAACATTTTAAAAACTTTTTAACACCTGTTACTAGCATGCCCAAGGAAAATTTTCAGGAGGAGGGGACATCAAAGCTGAGTATTAAAAGATAAATAATAGAAAGGTAGGAAGAAAAGTAAGAGAAAAATGCCAAGAGGAAGAAGTTTATTACCTTCAACTTGTTCCTCAATTATACTCCAAAGCAAGGCATCTTTTGGGCTAAATAGGCTAAAAGGCCAGTAGTTTCAAAAAATAATTGTGGGGGTAATCTAAGATAAAGGATATAAAATAAAAAGGTTGGGATTTTTAAAAAAATTCACCTCCCTAGCAGACTCTAAAGAGTTGGAGCACCTGGAATGGTAGCATGGGTATTTTCATAATCCACACACTAGATGAAATTTCCAAGTAGGGCAAACCACTATAACCTCTTAGCCCACTTTTCCAATACCTATCAACCTTCTCTCTGTCCCCAGGAAAAGTACAGAATTATAGACTACTTAGTGGAAAGTTGTTGTTGGTTTGTAATTTAATGCATGTAAAACTAACTAAAAATTATTGTATAAAAATACCCATTACTAGGAGTAAAAGTGTACTTACATAGATTTTTGACTTTGTAAAAACAGTTTTGGGACTAACAATCTGCATCCTAATGAGCACCGCCAGCTAATTCAATGCAGGTAAGTCCTCAGACTATATCATATTGAACAACTTGTACTAGACTCTTGCTACTCAAAGGGTGGTTCCTGTATACATAACAAAAGTGTCACCTGGGAGCTTGTTAGAAAAACAGAATCTCAGACCCTAACATAGGTCTACTGTATTGAATCTGCAGTATAACAAGTTTTCTGGATGAATTGTGTGTGCATTCAATTTGGACAGATCCTATTTTGTTGGTTAATTGTCAATAAATAATCTGTGAGTAAATCTGACATGAAAAAAAAATCCATGAAAAGTAGATATCCAATCTATTTGTTTTTTGAGAAGACTACATAATACTAGATAAAATCTACATAATACTAGATACTGAGAATATGTAGCAAGGAGCCTTGTATCTCAAATTCTTCCTAGCATCACTTGAGTAATCTCAGGAAAAAAAAAAAAATTCCCAGAAGGATAAACCCGTGGCATAGAAAACTCACTCACTAATATTCCAGGAAATGTAATGAGAAAAAATAAGATCTAAATGATCTATTAAGAATTCTCTAGTTATTTCCTTCCTCTTATATGTCAATTCCTAACTTTTTTCTAGGTATAAATGCCTTTATGGGAGGTTGAAGCAAAAAAGATTTAAACAACTCCAGGTATGATCAATAGATGCTAATATCTCTTGTCAGTTTCTATTGACCAACCTTTTAAATTGTAAAATTATACAGCAAAAATGAAAAGCAAATAGAGGAAATCATGGAGCTTTTATTTATCATTACTAGTAGATATTTTAAGAAATGCAAAATACAAAAAATTGAGTTTCACATGTTCTCACTCATAAGCCGACCTTGAACAATTATCATAATACTGTAAGAAAAGGATTGGCAGTAGTGGGAAACTGTGGAGGGGAGGGGGGTAGTGGTAAGCAGAATTGGCAGTAGTGGGAATCTGCCTGGGGAAGGCACACCTTATCAACAAGGGTACCTGCATAGTGAACATTTGTATACTTAACCCGGAATTGTACCCCCACATCTTTAAAATAAGAAATTTAAAAAAGGAAAAAAAAAATGCAAAATAGGTAGAAATACATTCTATTGAGATACAAATTTCATTGTATTAGTCTCTTAGAGGAATCTGGCTGGAGATAACCACCTTGAAATCAAATCTGAACATTTGTTAGGATGCCAAATATTTCATTAAATAGTTAAATAGTTATTTCAGATTTGGAATAAACACAACAGAAAGAATGTATGCTGGACCTAGTAATATTTTTGTATCCTACAATTTCCAAATATACTTAGAGAAAAGTTTCAGAGTGTGTTGGACCTTAAAAATATAATATAATTTTAGTCAGTATCCTCTTCTAAATTTTATTTTAAGACAGTGTTGGTTTGGAGTAAGGGAAAAAAAGACAGAATTAATCATAGAGTACTTATGAGTTTTTGATTGGTACCCAAAATTACATGTTTTGATACTCATTTCCACTATAAAAGTACTTAGGAAAATATTTGAAGAGATGGTAGAAGAATTCCTTTCTTATAAATGCAAACTTAACCACATTCTGTCTCTTCAATCTTGTTCCTGATAATAAGGAAGATAATGGTGATACAAGAATATGAAAGAGGTGAAAAAAAGAAGAAAAATAGAAGGGAAATCGGTGGAGCGGGAGAGATCCAGACACCTATTAGTAAGGAGACATATAAATTTAAAGCCAACAGTAATAAGGAAAAGAATGGAAATGCTGAATCTTTTCCCTTAAAAATAGAAAGAAATGTTATTTCTTCATAAAACTAAACTTTATTATCAGCCAAATACTTTCTGGTTGTTGGGGTTCAGAAAACAATACCCTAAAATATGGTGTGTTGATATACTGAACTGAAGAAACTTCTAGGTCTGTCTGACCTTCTCCCTCCCACTGTTTCTCCCAAATCCTTTATCTGCCTAAGATCTAGACCCACCAAAACGGGGGTGGGGGGGTGGGGGAAGTTCCTCTTCTTGTAAGAGCAAAAGTGTAACCACACCTAAACAGGCTCTTGCACAAGATAATATACAAATTAATCCCTGTTCACTGACTCATTCATTCTCCCTAGTAATCCTCTCAACAGAATTCCTCTTCCCCCAGCTCCCATAACCTGTTTTGCCAGGATGGTATATAAGCTTCTAAATCACACTGAGGGGTGGGTAATCACTGTGATTTTCCCCATGCAGACACCTTAAATAAATTTGTATGTCTTTTCTCCTATTCATCTCTTTCAAGTCAGTGATTTTCAGCGAAACTCCAGAAGGCTAAGGGGAACTTTCCTCTTGTTTCCTCTTGGCCCTTACACAGTCCATTTGTCTGGTCATGGAGAATAGGTAGAAAGCTCTTGGTTGCCGTTGTTTGATTCACAGCATATTATTTATCAAACTTTTTTTTTTTTTTTTTGAGTTGGGTCTCACTCTGTCACCCAGGCTGGAGTACAGTGGCATGAACTTACTGCAGTCTCGATCTCTTGGGCTCAGGTGATCTTCCCTCCTCAGTCTCTTGAGTAGCTGGAACTACAGGTGCTTACCATCACATCTAACTAATTTTTATATTTTTTGTAGAGATGAGGTCTTGCTGTGTTGCTCAGCCTGGTCTCTAACTCCTGGGCTCAAGCAATGTTCCATCTCAGCCTCCTAAAGTACAGGGATTACAGGCTTGAGCCACCACGACCGGCCTCAACTTATTTTTTTAAAAAATCCAACTTTTTTCAACTGGGTATGGTGGTTCATGCTTGTAATCCCAGCACTTTGGGAGGCAAAGGCTAGAGGATTGTCTGAGCCCACAGGTTCAAGACCAGCCTGGGTAACATGGTGAGACCTGTCTCTACAATAAATTTTTTAAAAAATTAGCTGGGTGTGGTGGTGTAAACCTGTACTTCCAGCTACTTGGAAGACTGAGGTGGAAGGATTGCCTGAGTCCAACAGGTCTGCTGTGGCCATGAGCGTGCCACTGCACTCCAGCCTAGGTGACAGAGTAAGACTCTGATTCAAAAACATAAATAAATAAAATTAAATTAAAAATCCAACTTTTTCCTAAAAATTAATTTCTATGAATTACAATTGATATAAATAAAATAAATTAAAATTTTAAAATGCCCGTATACCACCTAATAACATCTCATGAACCAACAATGTTTGGAAAAATCCTGATAGAACTGGAGCTAAACAAATATTTGGTAAATTAAGGAATAAATCTTAAATTATTTCTAGTTGCTTGTTTAGGAATTTGAATACAAGATACAAATAAAAAAATCATTGCCTATTTGTGAAGACTTTGCCCCAAATCATCAAATCAACCATAATATTCATCTCTTGGCATGTGTTTCATTGTAATAATCAGTCTCAGAGTTTATCTAATGACTGTATTAGTCAAATAAAATTTTGTTACTTTTCAGTGATCCTTTTTTATTGATCACTCCCTTTGCAAAGAATGAGATTAAAGAAAAAGCAGAAGTGGTCCGAAACCAGATTCTTCTGAGTAAAGTTGCTTAATTCATTCTTCAGTGAACACCAATGTTGTGAGAGGCATTGTGCTAGTTTCTGAAAATGCAAAGGTAAATCACACTTATCCCTGAACTCCAATTGCTTAAAATTTTGCAAGAAAACACAGCAGTTAAACAAATAAATGCAATTTGAGGTGATGAGTGTTATGTCTGAGTGCCATAGGAATACAAAGGAGTGAACAACCAACAGTGTCTGGGGACAACCAAGGTGAAGTAGGAGTTGACTTCAGGTATTTCACACTCGCATTTAGAAAATAAGTGGCAGCTCATGGTGGCTCACGCCTATAATCCCATCACTTTGGGAGACCGAAGTGGGACAATTGCTTGAGCCCAGGAGTTCAAGATCAACCTAGGGAAAACAGTGAGACCCTGTCTCTACAAAAAATCAAAAACAAAATTAGCCAGGTTGGTGATTCACTGCTGAAGTCCCAGTTACTTGGGAGGTTGAGATGAAAGGATCACCAGAGCCCAGAAAGTTGAGGCTGCAGTGAGCCATGATTGTGCCACTGCACTCCAGCCTGGGTGACAGGGTGAGACCCCAATCCCCAAAAATAAAATAAAACAAAATTGAAAAATACACGAATAAGTGAAGGAATTCAATCAGACATTAACCACTTGGATAAATAAGAAAAAAAAAATCAGTCTGATTTCACCTGTCCAGTATGCCCAGCAAATGTCTTTAAACTTTGGGATAAAGTGATATAAACCATGAGGAGATTTTGAAATATTCCCATTTAGTTTAAAACCATAAATCCTGTGTCAGGTGCAGTGGCTCACATCTGTAATCCCAGCACTTTGGGAGGCTGAGGCAAGAGGATTGTCTGAGTTCACGGGTTCGAGAATGGCCTGGGCAATATGGCTAGACTTCGTTTCTACAATAAATCAAAAGTATTAGCAGGCGTGGCAGCTTATGCCTCTTGTTTCAGCTACTTGGAAGTCTCAGGCAAAGGATCACCAGAGCCCAGCAGGTCGAGGCGGCAGTGCCCGTGAACATGCCACTGCACCCCCGGGTGGGCGACAGAATTTAACTCATAATAAAAAAAAAAAAAAAAAGAAAGAGAGATTAAATATATAAACCATAAATCCTGATTCATCAATATAAGTAATAGTTTTTCATTTTCCAATGGATGGATTTCAAAGAATGAGTTATTTCAACTCTTATACAAGTGAGATTATTGAGAAAAGTATAAGATTAGCTGGAAGAGGACCTGTGATCCAGTGCCAGCTTCTCAGGGCCTAATTTGTTCTCAGCTTTGAAATTTTTCTTGCAAAGTATATTCAGAGTCTCATCACTTCTCAGCATCATCACTGCTACCACCATGGTCCCAGCTTCCATCATCATTTGCATGGATTATTGAAATAGGCTCTTAACTTGACTCATTGCTTCCTTTTTTGCCCTTATCACTCTATCCTCAACTCAGCAGCCAGAGTACACTTATGAAGTAAAATTGGACTATTTATCTGCTCAAAATCTTCCAATGACTTCTCATATCACTTAGAGCAAAAGCCAAAGTCCTTACTGTGGTCACCACCTACCCACCTATCTCCCTAACCTCATCTTCCATCACTTCCCCCCTCCATTTCATTTTAACCACAGGGCCTCCTTGCTGTTTTTTTAAAAAGCACCTTCTGCCTCAGGACTTTGGACTTTGCACCTAATAATCTCTCTGTCTACGATATTTGCAGGTTTCACTAGAATGTCACTTCTTTTTGTGTGTATGTTTTATTTTGAGTCAGGGTCTTACGCTGTTGCCCAGACTGGAGTGCAGTGGCATAATCAGTCACCACTGCCCCCAACTCCTGGATTCAAAAGATCTTCCTGGGTCAGCCTTCCGAGTATCTAGGACTACAGGCATGTACCATCATGCCCGGATAACTTTTTAAATTTTTGTAGAGATAAGTTCTCACTATGTTGCTTAACCTGGTCTTGAACTCCTGGGATCAAACGATCCTCCTACCTCGGCCACTCAAAATGCTGGGATTACAGGCATGAGCCACCACGCCCAGCCAAAATATTCACTTCTTAAAATAAGGCTTTCCCTCACTAGTCTGTTTACAATTTCAGTCCTTCACCAACATTTTCTAACCCTCTCATCTGATATGTTTTTTTCTTCACAGCACCTATCGTGATCTAGCATGGTATACATTTTATTTTATTTATTGTGTCTACTGTCATTCTCCCTGTATTAGAACAAGGGAAAGGATATTGGTCTGTTTTGTTCACTGATATATTATCAGTGACTAGAAAAGAGTTTGGCATTTAGGACTGAAAGTCCTAAATGAAATATTTAAAAATGACTGAAATAGTTTACGAGAAGTAAAGAGTTTGAATTAGGTTCCCTTCTTATTCTACTCTTCCGCAGTTAAATAACAGCACATATTATTATATTGTCTAAAGAACAGAAGAAATAGGAGCATGTTAACTTATAATTTCTGAATCTAGCTAGATATTAGGTAACACCTTCATGTCCTCATTTAACTATATATATTAAAACTCTATCCTTTCTGAGACTGTCATTGTTATTTAGACTGTATGTGGAATAATTGATGACATCCCCCCTTTTAAAAAATAAATGATTACTCCTGTGAAACATCTCCCATTTAAAAAAATATAAATGGTATTCATATCACAATCATTTAAAAAGCAAATATTCATTAAATTAATACTGGTTTGAAAAAATATGTAGAACTCTGGCCGTGTGCAGTGGCTCAAGCCTGTAATCCCAGCACTTTGGGAGGCAGAAGCGAGAGGATTGCCTGAGCCCGTGAGTTCGAGACTAGCCTGGGCAACATGGTGAAACCTCATCTCTACAATAAATTTAAAAATTAGCTGGGCATGGTAGCATGTGCCTGTAGTGCTGGCTACTTGGAAGGTTGAGGCAGGAGGATCCCTGGAGCCCAGCGGGTCAACGCTGGGGTGGCCGTAAGCATGCCACTGCACTCCAGCCTGTGCGATGGAGTGAGACTCTGACTCAAAAAAAAAAAAGAAAAGAAAAGAAAAAATGTGTAGAACTCATTCACTTTCAATGTAAAAAGCTTATTTCTTTATAAATAAAGTCTACCAATAATATGATGCTGCTAAAGCTATTGAAATGTCCCAGAGCTACATAGTTAGAAAGCAACTTGAGATCATTTGGTTCACACTTCTTCCATAAAGCATGGAAATACCTAAGCTAATCAAGATTCACATATTTCTTTGGACAGAAGCACATTTAGAAATATCTATAAGAAGCATTACGAATTCTTTCAGATAATAGGCATGTTCTTTAAATTTTAATGTGAGTGTTTGACCTCACATTGATTCTCTCCCCTTGTGCTTCAGCATCAATTATCACAGAACTGTTAGGTTTAACTTTTGGTTTATATAAAATTTGAAGAACAAGAAACATAGGTTGATAGTCAATTAATTGCATGTTATTTATGTTCAACAACAATACTCTGCTTTAAAACATTAATTCTGAAAGCAGTTTCACTTATAAAATGAGAATAGATTGAATACATATGTCCTCTATTTGTATTCCAATTTTTAAATGTGACAAGAATGACATTAAGATCCTATCCTTCAATTATGTGGAAAGTCAGTTTGTCCCCAAGTGATTTGTGCATTTGCATCGGCTCTTCTTAATTTAACATTAAAATTATTCAAGCTGAAGTCACTGAATTTTTGAGGCAAACTAAATCCAATAGAATACTTTCCACTGATTCATTAATTGTGTTGAGCATATAAACCACTTTATCCATATTCTCCACACTCACTTCGAAGAAGATTCAGGAATCTAGAATCAAAAACAAAATAAAAACAACAATCAAAAAAAAAAAAAACCCTATTATTGAGTCCCAGTTTTGCCTCTTTAAAATATTATCTTTATTTTTCTAAGCCTCAGTTTCTTCACCAAATAGGGAAATGCTACTTATCACACATAGGTGTTGCAAAACAAAATGTTTATAAAATTATGTTGTGGGCCGGGCATGGTGGCTCATGCCTATAGTCCCAGCACTTTGGGAGACTGAGGTAAAAGGATTGCCTGAGCTCACAGGTAACTTGGTGAGACCTCATCTCTACAATAAATTTTTAAAAAATTAGCTGGGCGTGGTGGCTCATGACTGTAGTTTCAGCTACTTGCAAGGCTGAGACAGAAGGATCTCCTGAGCCCGGCAGATCGAGGCTATGGTGGTCGTGAGTGTGCCACTGCACTCCAGCCTGTTGTGTTGTGACCATAAATATACTATAAATATAATTATGTTGCGACCATAAATATACTATAAATACAAAGGGTCATTATGATTATTACTTTCAATATAACCTCTACCAAGATAGCCCCTCGAAAATAAGCAAAGATTATAAAATATGAATGAAAACAAAGATTTGTCAATTTTGCAAGCTCAGGGAAGATATATTTTGGCTTCTACGTAGTTTCTTCTCTCAGTTTTATAGTTTCTCATCTTCATAACACATTGCTCATTTTTTTACTGGTTATAAGCAGGTTTTACAATATTGTTTCTCATTTGTTATATTATAGCTAATATTTATTGAGCTAAGCTTATGATATGCCAGACACTGTGGAAGAACCTTGTGTGTTAGCCCATTTAATTATCAAAACTCCCAGAGATAAATACCATTGTATGCCCATTTTACCAAGAAGAAAACTGTGACAGAGAGGTTAAAATGCCTTGCCTAAGGTCATAGAACTAGTAAGAAATGGAGACAGGATTTAAACGTTGGCAGTCTGACCAGATCCTGTGCTTTTTTTTTTGAGTTGGGAGTCTCACTCTGTCATCCAGGTTGGAGCGCAGTGGCATGCTCATGGACACCACAGCCTCTACTTGCTGGGCTCAGCCGATACTTCTACTTCAGCCTTCCAAGTAACTGGGACTATAGGCATGCACCACCATGCCAGGCTATTTTTTTGACTTATTGTAGAGATGAGGTCTCACCAAGTTGCCCAGACTGGTCTCCAACCCGTAGGATCAAGCAATTCTCTCACTTCAGCCTCCCAAAGTGCTGGGATTATAGGCATGAGTCACAGCACCTGGCCCAGATTCTGTACTTTTAAACAGGTTGCAAGTTTTTCATACAGTCTTACGCAGGTACTTTGTAAGGTTGACTGATAAATCCTAGCTCTTTGTTATTTAACACTGCTAATAGAAGCTTTGTGTTATCAGTATTTTCAACTGACTTGGGTAAGCACTTTCACTCAGGGTACTAAGCTTAGCCAAAGAAGTGACTTAGTATCTGAGGCTGGCTTTTCTGACCAGGCATATATTCCTAAAGCCCATGAAAGATTCTATAGAAAGAATCCTTATCAATGACTGAAACATTTGACATGCTATTTTTATAAGATGTATTGATACTATAATATAGAATCTTAGAGTCAGAATATGGCATTGCTCTTGGAATTCCTTATCCTTCTGAAAAACAACTTTATGTTTAATAACATTGAAGGTCATAGCAGAAAACATCTTATTCACTTGATGTCTTTTAGCTACTTGATGCAAAAGGAAGAACTGCTAAAAATTTCCATTGCTGCATTGTTTACTATCTAGAATTTATATGACTGGAAAGTTATACAAATAAAGTACAGAGTAAATCTGTTATGGAGCATAGATCAGTTGTCAACTATATAAGCTCTGGAGTCAGAATTCCAACACTTTACTTAATTTCTGAAGAATTTTGAACACGCTACTTAAGACCTCATTTTCTAATATGCATTAACTAGAAACGTTCTAGTTTTTGGTAATTATTTTGCTGACAGTTCAAGTTTAACAAAGTCCAGTTTCTTATAAACACTATATGTAGTATTATTTATCTTCGCCAACACTACTATTTGTCTCCCATGACAGAGTTTATCTTAGAAGTGGGGGAAAACACACACACACACATCATACTGGAAATAATTCGTCCGTGTTAATCATTCAGTTAATTGGCCAAATGGGATATTTCTTTCACCAGTGCAATATCCTTTGGGGGGTAAATATTGTATACATATAATAGAGGAAAGGGGAAGAGTAAAGAGGTCTCCAAGTAACTAATAGCAGTATTAACCTTTTAAGCATAAAAATCAAGATAAGTTGGTCATTAATCCTAAAAAACAAAACAGAGTTAAATGGTATATGAATTTGCAATGTAGCACCTTGCAGTACATGAATAAAAACTTAATGTGTTAATGGTTCAACTAAAGTTAAATCTGGAAGTTTCTATCAGGATAGCTTATTCACTGTTCACACCTTCACTGATAGGATGGCTCATATCCTGGGTGGAACAGGATCAAGGCATTTACAAACAACTCAAAAGATGGATCAGCATATACTTTATATTATTATGTTAGCATATATGTACAGAAAACGAACTCTAGGAAAATTGCTGAGAGGACACAAAGTTGTTTAAAACACTGCCATGACCTTACTCTTTAGGCCAATGGCCTCCAATCTGGGGCCTTTAGAACTGAGCTGAACTGACCCTAGGAAGCATTGGGATGGAGATCGGGGACCAAAAGAAGAGGCACTAGAAAGCAAGGAAATTTGGAATGGTTGACAGGAAAGCAGGTCAAGAGCAAGTCCAGGAACCACAGGGAAGAAGAGATGACATAATATACATAAAAAAACCCAGAATTTGGAAGCAGAGACTCTATGGTATGCCAACTGAAATAGGTGGACTCTGGGGACACTAGTTTGAACATAGGGAAAGTAGACCTTTCTATGGTTGATTCTACAGCATTGTAATTGCAATAGACTGAAAAGTTGTGTTCCCCCTCCCAAATTTGTATGCTGAAGTCTTAACCCCCAATGTAATGATATTAGGAGGTGATTAGGTCATGAGGTTGGAGCCTTTATGAATGGGATTAGTGTCCTCATAAAATAAACCCAGAGAGCTTCCTTGATCTTTTTCTGCCATACAAGGACACAAGAATACAGCAGTCTGCAGCCCAGACCAGGGCACTCACTAGAACCTGACAATACTGGCATCCTGATCTCTGACTTTCAGCCTCCAGAACTGTGAGAAAAGTTGTTCATAAAGCACCCAGTCCATGGTACTTTGTTATAGCAGCTCAAAGTGACTAATATAATAATTTATCATGAATTTTTTTTTTTTTTTGAGTTGGAGTCTCACTCTGTTGCCCAGACTGGAGTGCAGTGGCTGCTCCCGGCCACTGCAGCCTTGACCTGCTGGGCTCCGACGATCCTTCCGCCTCAGGCTTCCAAGTAGCTGGAACTACAGGCATGCGCTACCACACCCGGCTAATTTTTCATTTTATTGTAGAGATGAGGTCTCGCCAAGTTGCCCAGGCGGGTCTCGAACCCGCAGGCTCAGGCAATCCACTCACCTCAACCTCCCAAGGCGCCGGACTACAGGCTGAGCCACCGAGCCCGGCTTATCATGAATATTTTATAGGCTATATAAATAAAGATGTTTGGAAGAGCATCATCCCTGGACAGGGAGACTTCCCTTGCTGTTTTACATTATTTAGCATACATTGCACATTCTAAATGTACCTAGAAACAGTTGTCTGGTTATCCATCTGATTTTAACAATCAGGAAGATGTGTTACATAGCAAAAATGATCTCCTAAGCAAGAAGGAAGATCAAGAACCAGGTATAACTTGACTAATACTATTTTTTTAAAGTTTTAAAACAAAGTTTATTAGAGAAAGAAGAGAGAAAAGAAAGGGAGACATGTCAGAACTGGCATGGGTGAAGAAACTGCCAACTAATACCATTTTTATGTAAAAAGAAAGGCCAGGTGAGGTGACTTTTGCCTGTGATTCCAACACTTTGGGAGGTCAAGACAGGAGGCTCGCTTGAGCTCAGGAGTTCAAGACCAGCCAGAGCAACATAGTGAGACCTCATCTCCACATTATATATATATATAAAATTATGTATTATAATTCTGTATATATAATTCTGTATGTAATTGTGCATATAATTAATAACTTGAAATATTATAATTAATCATATATGTGTGTGTATATATATTTTATATATATATATAGCGCTATGAGTGTGGTAGAATAGAGCAAATGACAAATATATTGATGCATTGCAATACTAAGTTTCTCACTTTGGAAAGGGAGATAAAAGATATAGAATGGGGAAATATGAGGGAAAACTGTGTTACTGAACTGGAGGTTATCACTACAAGATGAAGATTTTAAAATAATCTAAAATATATATATATGTGCATAAAGAAAAAAAGTATCTTGGGGAAATAGTGATACTCAATAGCGAGGCATGCTTTATGTGAAGCCTATCTGAGGCCTAAGGACTGTTCAATTTCTGTGGCTGGGGTATATATCTATTAGGATGATAGAAGCACTAGCTACTTAATATACTTATGACATTAAACACTTGAATTTACAATGAATTCCCCATGTCTAACTCCATGTTTGCCAAAACCCATCAGATCACTGTTTGACTTCCCTTAGACTTTGACCATAAGAAGAAAAACACCCTGGTCATGTATAGATAATAATGCTGGTCCAGGAGAACAGTGTAGTTTGAATTAGAAGCTAAATCATTGTCTTTCTTGTCTAATGTGCCTCTGAATCAAAAGATGATTTTATTCTGGTACACCAAGAAATGAAGTTTGTGAGCTTACAAAACTGAAGACCAGACCCTGAGCTGTGAAAGTCACCAAGGAAAATGCTATATGATGAATATGCATAGAAAATGTTCAGCCTGACTTTGACCTTGAAACTTGCATCCATTAAATGTGAAACTAATGACTGATAATAACCCATTGAATTAAAGATATTCTGGTTTTATACATATATAAGATGCCTACTCAAAAAAAAGTATATATATATATAATTATATATATATATATACTTTTTTTTTTTTTGAGTAGGCATCTCACTCTATTGCCCAGGCTATAGTGCAGTGGTATGCTCATGACCACCACAGTCTTCACCTGCTGGGCTCAGGTGATCCTTCCACCTCAGCCTTCCAAGTAGTTGGAACTACAGGTGTGCACTACCATGCCCGGCTAATTTTTTGATTTATTGTAGAGACGAGGTCTCACCAAGTTGCCCAGGCTGGTCTCGAACCTCTAAGCTCAGGCAATCCTCTTGCCTTGGCCTCCCAAGTGCTGGGATTACAGGCTTGAGCCACCACTCCCGGCCAATATTCTGGTAATATTTTAAAGGGTAAATTGTATTGCTTATTGCTTATTACAAAAGTAATACCTGTAGAAATTTTTAACATATGAGTAAGCAAAACCCCTAAAGCTAAAAGTACCTGTTGTAATAATTAACAGTTACTGGGTCCTTACAATGTTCCAAGAACTCTTCCAATTGCTTAAATGCATAAACTCATTTATTTCTCAAAATTACCCAGTAAGGTTGGAATTGCTATTATTCCTATTTAATAGATGAAAAAACTAAGGCCCAAAAGTTAAGTACCTGCTAAAACTCTCACAGATGGTAAGTGATAATATGTACTTAATCCCCATACCATAGTACTCCCATTATCCCTTGTCATTCAGTCTTTCCCCTATAATTAGAAATATTATTGCTCTTGCAAAACTGTGATTATACTATATATACTTTTTCATAATGAGCCTCCCCCACACCTCCCACACATACAATAAATCATGAAGCTCTTTAGAAAGCAAGATCTAAAGATCTTGAGTACTCCACGAGGAATACTCATTGGGCTACTATCAGTGCTTCTCTGCCCTTTCAGTAGATAAAACAAAGGAAAATATTTTTTAAGATCATGATCTTATAGTGATAACCTCCAGTTCAATAACACAAAGTTCTCCCTCATATTTCCTAATCTATATCTTTTATCTCCCTCCCCAAAGTGAGAAACTTAGTACCACAAAGCATCAATATATTACTAACTGGTACTATTCTACCATAAGCATAGAATAGCTCCACAATCAATACACCAACACTACTATTAATGACACACCTACATGTAAATTTAGGAGTTTCTTTGCAATTTTTTAAAAAACATAATCACCAAGTAGTCAAAGTGCTGTGTTCAAATGTTACTTAAATTATTTTGTGTACGTGTGTTATGTTTTAATAAACCATTGAGTTTCTTGGTTTTTGTTTACATTCATATTCTAGAATTTTCTTTCTTCATCATGTTTGATTAAATTTTATAATTTTAATGTAACTAGATGGTTCAAAATACAAAGTTATATAAAAATGTATACTCAGGTATGTCTAACTCACATCTACCTCTTTCTCACATATCTCCTGTAGCTTTTTCCTTCATGTGTTTCTTTTTAAGGGGAAAAAACTAAATATATTTGTGTGGGGAGGGAGTTGTGCATGTACACATACAGTTGATGAGACAAGTAGAAACATAAATGAACACATTATATTTAAGACCAAATCAGAAAATTCACAAAGGTAAGATGATTAGTAAACAAAGCACGAGCAAAGCAAATATACACATTTTTGCAGCAATACTTAACAGAATTGAAGGTAAAAATAAAAATATTTCATTTCCTCCCTAAAGTTTTGTATCATTAAGAATGAAGATGGTCTTATGACATAGTCAATTTCTTGGATCGAAAAAAAAAAAAGAATGAAGATGGGCCAGGTGCGGTGGCTCATGCCTATAATCTCAGCACTTTGAAGGCCAAGGAAGGAAGATTGCTTGAGCCTAGGAGTTTGAGACCAGCCTAGGCAACATAGCAAGACCACATCTCTACAAAAAATAAAAAAGTTAGCTGGGCATGGTGGCATGCACCTCTAGTCTCAACTACTTGGGAGACTAAAGCAGAAAGATTGCCTGAGCCCAGGAGGTTGAGGCTGTGGTGAGCCGTGATTGTGCCATTTCACTTCAGCCTAGGCCACAGAGTGAGATCCCTACTAGGAAAAAAAAAAAAAGATAATGTTACTAACAAACAAATATACTGTTTCGGGCCAAGTCAAAAACTTAAGACTATAGTATTCTAACTGCTGGGTTTCTTTTTCCTGTTAGCCTAATATATTAGTTTGCAAGGGCTGCCCTAACAAAGTACCACAAATCATGTGGCTTAGAGAACAGAAATTTGTTGTCTCAGATCTGGAGGCCAGAGGTCCAAGACACAGGTGTGCTTGGGGATGGTTCCCTCTGTGGGAAGTGAGGAAGAATCTGCTACATATCTCTTTTCCGGCCTCTGGTGGTTTGCTGGCAATTCTTGATGTTTCTTGGCTTACAGAAGCATCATCCCAGTCTCTGCTTTCATCTTCAGATGGTGTGCTTTTTGTGTGCATGTCTCTGTGCCTAAAGTTTCCCATTCTATAAGGACATCAGTCCTATTGAATTAGGGTCCACCCTAATGCCCTCATCTTTATTTGAGTATCTGCATAGACCTCAATTCCAAATGAGGTTACATTCTGATGGGTTACAACTTCAACAAATGAATTTTGAAAAGGTGCAATTCAACTTATAACATCTGATAAATAAACCAAAAGTGACATATTTTCTATTACAATTTGGGGGTAATTTTGTAATATTTAAATATGGCATGCTCAGTGCTATCATTCTAGGATATGAGAAAAATAAAGAACCATATTGTTTTCGAACATTTCCACAATTCAGCTGGAATTCTCTACCAAATAAATTGATTATGAATAATTATATTAATGATTATTGATAGGTTACTTTGCATATTTAATTTCCAATGTTGCCCAGATGTCAATACGGACTTTATATCCTGTATTGTATTCAGAATTATTGACAAGTTGTCAAACCAAAACAAAACAACTAGATGTAAGTTTCTCTGACCACAAGGACAAAGTTTTAAGGAGATATGAGTAACAGTAAAAAATACAAACAGCAAATATTTAAGAGCTAAATTTTGACAGAGATAAGAAATATCGCAGAAGCCCAAGAAAGGGGAATATAAATAAGGTGTATTAATATGCTCTAAAAAAATCAAAAGAAAAAGAGAAACATTCTAGTAAATAGAGTCCATCAAATGGGGATTACTTAAATTATGCTTTACCAGGGAGTACTCTGCCATTACTATGGCAAGTGTAGGTCTGCTGGTGCTGAAATGTATATACAGAGAGACAGGTTACAAAGAAATTACAAACGGCTGATAACTTGAGGAATTGGATCTAGGAATGGGGAACAGAGGCATACTAGAATGAAGGGAGAATTTTACTTTTGATTTCTACCTTTCTGGGTTGTTTGCATTTTTGTAATATATATGCTTTATTTTTACTTTTTATTAATTTTTTTCAATTGGCGGAACTTATTTGCACAGAGTTGAGTTAGTCATGCTCCTGTGTTCATGACACATTACTATTATTAGGCCATAGTTCCTCTGTGATTTTGTTTCTATATCTATTCACTTTTCCCCTCATATTCCTATTCCATTCTCTTTGCCTCTCTATAAGCCATCATTATAGGTGTTTAACAGACTTTCTGTTGTTTATATTACCTTACAAAACTGATAATGTTTTGTGTGTATAACTTCAAACTCATGTCAATTGTGTTGTCATATCTCATTTTGTACCTTACATTATTCACTAGGTACCATGTTTTGGGAAGCATCCATGTTGCTGTGATACGTGTACTGCATACAGTTTCATAGTGTACACCACCATGGTTCACCTGTCCACTTTCCTGGAGGACACTGTCGTCACATCCTTGTATGAGTTCCTTTATTGACCTACATAAGAATTTATCTGTAATAAACACTAAAATAGAAATGCTAGGTCACAGTTTACATGCAAACTCAATTTGCCCAAGCGGTGCCAGTGGAGCAAGCAGAGCTGTTCTTCAAATGAGTGTCCACATGCACACCATTAGCATAAGAGGGGCACACATCCCCGTGTCCCTGCTCACACTTAGCATTGTCCAATTCTATAACGTTGTCTAGTCTAGTAGGTATAAAGTGATAGCTTCTTTTTTTAAACCTGAATTTCTTGGATAATGTTTATAAAATGTAATGAGAAAATAGCTTCTGTATTCAAATCTATTTTCTTTCACCTTGCTAAGACCTTTTCTTTTCTGTTCATTTTTTCTTGTCTTTTATTTTTTCGGAACCCAAACAACTGCCTAAATATGCTTCGTACAGACAGATGTGGGCTGGAGGGAGGGGAGGAAATCTGAGGTCATAGACATATCTGCAGGATCACGAGGCCCTGAAGGAAGACCTAGGGGACAGAGGACTTGGTGAGAGGCTTGTCTTGCCTGGGACTACAGATAAGCTAGGCATGTTCACACTTGGCCCTCTCTGTGGGCCCCACTTTCTTCAGAAAGCTGCTCTGGGAAGACTGGGATTGGTGCCCACCCCAGGATCCCTCCAGCTAGAGGTGAGGGTGCCCTAGATGAGGCTACTGAAGTTTCAGGCCTCTGCTTTTGATCTCCTTGGGGGTTGGGAAGAAAGAAATGGCCAACAGTCCTGAATCAAGCTTTGGCAAAACTTTAATGGTTAGGAGCAGAAGTGTTGCTCTATAAGCTCTTTATTTTCTGTGGTTTTGCAATTTTTTTCTGATTTTACAATATTTTCCTTGTAAAAATATTGTTACCATCCCATTCATCCTACACTGATAAGCATACACTCTCACCTACAGAGACACTTCTTTGTGCCAGTTCAGGCCTCCAGCCTTACAACAACCCTGTAAGAGTAGGTGAGTTTATTCTCAATTTGCCAAAGGCCATGCAGCAGTAAGGGGCGGAATACCCAAAGCAGGCCTTGCCCATTGGCCTGAACTCCTGCGTGAGGCCCATAGAGCTAGCTCAATGAGTCATAAATGTGAGCAGGACACTCTCTGGCTTAAAAACCTCCAAAAGCTTCCCATAGCTTACCTGACCCCAACTAAGCTAGGCTTCACTCAGCAGCCAAGACCCTCCAGGCACTGGCTGCCACTTTTCTGAATGCTTTTCTTCACTATGCTCTCAAAGCCAGTGCTTCCCAAGCTGTACCTATACATGGATCACCTGAATATCTTGTACAATGCAGGTTCTGATTCAGTTAATATGGGGTGGGACCCGACAGTCTTATCTCTAACAAGCTCCCAAATGATACTATCTTTTAGCACTACATGACTTACTCCTACTTTTGTATTTTCTCTACAACCTCAAATGTATCATATTTCAAAGCAATATTAAAAGTTCACAAATTATTAGTGCTGAGAAGATTCTTGATGATCTAGAACAATATTCTTATTTTATACTCAAGGAAACTGAGGCCTATAGAAAATGGATGACTCTCCTAATATTGAATGGATTGTAGGGGCAGAACCAGAACTGATAAGCAGTAAGGTGCAGGGTGGAAGAGGCAGAGCTTTGGAATCAGACAGAAAATAGAAAATAAAAGATGGTTTTGATAGTTGAGTGAAGCTTCCAAAGGACAGATTAAGCTGAAGCTACCCTTTAAAGAGACACAGACAAGAAGGGGAAAGATTCTAAAGGTAGAAAGCAACCCGAACAGGGCCACCATCATGGGGAACGTGCATGCTGTGTTTTGTTCCTGACAAAGAGTCACAAGAATGTGTGGATGCAATAGGTAAAACGGGACTGGGACTTGGGGAATGTGGAGAATCTAGCCATAACCAGTCACATGATTTGCAGGGCCCAGTACAAGATGAAAATGCAAGGCCACCTCCTCAAGCATTAAGAAGAACAACATGGTGACAACAGAAGATTAACCAAGTGCAAGGCCCTGTGTGACTCCACAGGCTGCCACACCCCTGATGCCTGCCCTGAATCTAGCAAGGTTTAGAAAATGTGGTAGGAGCTAGGACCCACTAAGATTTGAGAGTGAAAGAGTAATATAAAAAAGGCAATGTTAAAACAAAACAAAACAAAACAAAAAAACCTCTCTGGGGAGTAATTCTGAAATATGCACCAAAATTTAAAATGTACTCACCCTTTGATTCAGCAATTCCATTTCTAGAAATATATCCTGTAGATGTTCTCATATATGAACAAAATGGCATTTCTTCAAGGTATTCGCTGCTGCATTGTTCCTACTAGCCAAAAGTCAGAAACAGCCTAAATGTCCTCTGCTAAGAAACTGGTTCAGGTAATTATGGTACCTTCATGCAATGGACTTTCGCACCATCTTCATACACCTTACTATTACAGCTGGATTCTTCATTTCCATGCCTTGATTCGAGTCCTTAGGAAACTTGGATTTGGAGCACTACTTGTCATTGTAAGACAGAAAAGAAAACAATGTTTTTAATCCTAGCTCAGAAAGGGCAGTTAAAACAATAAAATAGGTGGGGCAAGATGGTTCAGCCTGTAATCCCAGCACTTTGGGAGGCCGAGGAGAGAGGATTGCCTGAGCCCGGGATTCGACACCAGCCTGGGCAACTTGGTGAGATCTCGTATCTACAATAAATCACAAAAACTAGCCAGGCATAGTGGGGTGCATCTGTAGTTCCTGCTACTTGGAAGGCTGAGGCAGAAGGATCGCCTGAGCCCAGCAGGTTAAGGCTGTACTCCAGCCTGGGCAACAAGAGTGAGACTCCAACTCAAAAAAAAAAATAAAAAAAAATAAATAAAATAAACATAGAGCCATTAAGAAGAAAGAGCTAGCTCTATGTGTACTTAAAAGGAAAAGTTTCCAAGATGTATTTTTCTGGAAAATACAAAAACACTATGAGTCCAACTGTATACTGTATACCATTTGTGCTTAAAAATGAGCATCAACATTTGTATCCATATAGAAATATCTGTGGAGGGAAACACAAGAAACTGATAACAATAGTTGCCTCTAGAAAAGGAAACACAGGACCTGGGGTGGCTTGCAATGAAGTCATGCTTTTCAATGCACATTTTTGTCTACCTTTTGAATTTTTTATCATATGCATAGATTACTTATGAAAAAAAAATATTTTAAAACATCAAATGACTTGGGAAGAAGAGAACACCAATAGGAAGCTGGGTGAAAGCCATTTCTGCCAACAGATGGTACGTGGCCAAGTGGCACAGCTCAAGTGCATTTGAATAAATGCCACACTCGGAGACAAGTATCAAGAGAAGGGTAAAGAATTCACACTCACATTTCCTCCACCAGAGGACCCTGTGGATTTGAAATTAATTTGACTTTTAGTAGGACGCAGTGGCTCATTCCTATAATCACAGCACTTTGGAAGGTCAAGGAGGAAGGATTGCTTAAAGTCAGGCATTTGAGACCAGCCTGGGCAACATAGGGAGACACTGTTTCTACAGAAAAAAAAAAAACAAACAAACCCAAAAGTAGCTGGGTGTGATGGCTCACATCTGTAGTCTCAGCTATTCAGAAGACTGGGGAAGAAAGGTTGCTTGGGCATGGAAGGTTGAGGCTACAGTGAGCTATGACTATGCCACTGCACTGTAGCCTGGGCAACAGAGAAAGATCCTGTCCCTACAATTAAAAAAAAATAGCCGTTGTGGTGTTCTATGCCTTTAACCCCCAGCCCCTTGAGAGGCTTAAAGGCAAGAGGATCTCTGAACCCAGGAGGTCAAGGTTTCAGTGAGCAATGTTGGGCACCACTGCACTCCAGCCTGGGTGACAGAGTAAAGTCCTGTCTCTAAACAATACAATTAAGTAATAAAAGGAAATAAAAGAAAAGAAATTGATTTTTTTCTTTTGGGACAAGGTCTCTCTCTCTGTCAGCCAGCTGAAGTGCAGTGGTGCCAACATAGCTTACTGCGGCCTTGACCTCCTGGGCTCAGAGATCCTCTTGCCCCAGCCTCTCAAGGAGCAGGGCTAACGGCATAGGATACCATACCCAGCTAATTTTTGTATTTTTTGTAGAGATGGGGCTCTCGTTATGTTTTTCAGGCTAGTCTCAATCTCCTGGACTCAAGTGACCTTCCTACTTCACCCTCCCGAAGTGCTGGAATTACAGGTGTGAGCCACCCTGACCTGACTGATTTAATTTTTGAACCAACAATAAAGAAATGACTGAATTTTCAAAAATTAAGGCAGGAAAAAGGAAAAGAGAGAGAAGGGAGTAGGAAAGGGAATGGAGAAAATTTAACTGGTAGCAGCATGCAGGGTGGCAAAGAAAATCTGAGGTTTCCCAGGTAGCCTAGAGAGTGAGCTGACAATTGTCTGCACCAGCTAAGGGAGATTGGCATGAGGAGGAAGCAAGAGCAATGCCATCTTAAAAGGGGAAAATCAGACTTGGTGACTAATTGGACATGCTTAAGGACTAGGAATGAGCATATTGCGAGCAGGATGATTTTTGCAGTGACAGCTCTCCAAGAAAAATTGCTGCATTCTCAACATCTGCATGCATCTGAGAATTACACCTGGATTCTTCATTTCCATGTCTTGATTTTAATCCTTAGGAAAGTAGGCCTTAGGGTACTACTTGTGATTCTAAAATGGAATAAGTAATGATTTAATTCCCAGCCAGTAAAGGGCAATCCAAATGACTGGCTCCACCATTTCCCTAGGGCTAGTTTGTAACCTGGGACAGAAATAAGCTGTGTGTATTAAATCAATACAATCACTCACAAGTTAAAAAAAAAAGGCATTGCTTTGGTGACTGTGTATTATATGAACTATTTCTGTTTCCTAATGGTTTGCTTTCTTTAGATGATGTAAGCCTGGTCACATTTCCATGGTGAGCCAACACTAGCCAGGGATTTGGTGCCTTGAGCAAATGCTCCAAGGTGCTATAAGATGCAACTTACAAGGCCCCGCCTGCCCCACTGGGTGTCACAATAGCCAGGGTTGCCTAAGACAGAAGATTGTGTTACCATTTCATGGCACTGGGGTGTCACAATAGCCAGGGTTGCCTAAGACAGAAGACTGTGTTAACATTTCATGGCACTCCTGTGCTTTCTGCCTCTCTGCCAAGCTCAAGGGGGGGCTGCTCATCTGAGCACGGGAGCAGAGTGACCAGGGGGATTGTTCGTGTGTGCCACCCAGAAGGCACTGATGGCCATCTTGTGATCGTTTCAAGCTTGGCCACACAGATAACAAAACCACTACCTACCCCAGAATTTCTGACGTGAAACATGATTATTTCATAGTATATCTATGAAACATAATACCAATACATGTATTTGACATTTTGTGTTACTCAGAATTAGTGGTAGGATTACTACACAGTAAATCTACAAAACACAATACTTGTATTTGTCATGTTGTGTTACTCAGTAGAAGGGGCATTCTGCCTACCTCCACAGCTTCCATGGCACACCATTGCCCTGCTTCTCCACCTGTGGAGACTCCTGCCACTCCCTCTGATGCACATTTCTGGTCCTGCTGAGGCTCTGTCCTCAGCACTCTAACCTCTGTGGCTTCCTCCACTTTCACATTTTCACATTTCACTCCTCAGTTGATTTTCAAATCCACTTCTATAGTCTTGATTTCTCCAGATTTCTGTGGACCCAGCAGTCATCGTCCCCTATTTACCACAAAGTCAGAATTTCCAAAAGTGGACGCTTTTCTTGGCCCCTTTCCTTTCAGTCTGTTCTCCTCCTGACTTCCCCGTACTACAACATGAGTCTCCCAGTAACTTAAGCTAGATTTCCAGGTTCATTTTTCTTTCTCCTTCCTCCTTGCCATTAACCTCATGCTAAGCCTCCACCCTGGTTCAGGATCTCATTGCCTCTGCACTCCTACTCCAACCATCTCCTCAATGGATTGATTTCTCTATTTTTGGTTTGTCTTCTTTCTACTTCTCTGATACATCGTTGCCTCAGTATCCCTTCAAATGCTCTGATAATTCTTTGCAACAGAATTAACTTCATTCCAACAAGATAGGGGTGTTTCCTAAAAACTTTTCTCATGGTTTTTATTGTCTCTTTATAGTTTTATCACTGATTAATTTCTCTAAACGTTTCTTCAACTTAAATACTTTCAACCTATATCACAATTAAGGTAATGAGTTTCCTAAATTTACCATGTTTGGGGTAAAATAGTTTCTCAAGTTGAGTTGTTCAGATTTGCACTATACAAGTACTACTCAAACTGACATAGAGGACAATTGACTGTTTAAGAACAATTTACTGACCCATATAGACACAAAATCCAGGTGTTTTGTTTTGTTTTGTTTTTCTAGTCAAATATGTCTGCTTTTAGGGGCCAATGTCATGTTAGGGGTGTGTTTGTCTCTCTCTTCTGGACAAGCAAGATGGCCACCAGCAATCCAAGCTATGCATCCAACCTGTTGGCTCAACCCAGCAGAATGATAGTCTTTACTTATAGTTCTAGAAAGAGTTTTGGCAAGGGCTCTTAATCACCCCAGTTATGGTCACATACCCATCTCTAAATTAAGTACAGTGGCAAGGGAAAATATTTTACTAGGTCTGTTTTACATACCTGTCATTGTGATAAAGAAATAGAGATAAAGAGGCAAGTTAGCCTCACCCACATCTCAAGGTATTAATTCTCTTCAGAAAAGAAAGTTTCTTGTACCAGAAAGAGTTGGATGGACTGCTGGACACACACACACACACATCCCTTGAATGCTTTTGACCGCATATACCAAAATACCCAACTCAAAAGTGCTTAAACAATAAAAATATTTAATTAGTTTACCTAACCAAAAGTTTGGATGAAGAAAATCCCAGGATGGTACAGCATCTCTATTTCCCTGCTGGGTCATCCCTCAGTCTCCCTTCAAGTTACAGGAAGTTTGGGGCAGCTGCAAGCATTCTATTCTCATAGAAGAAAAAAAGACAAGGGCAAAATCGATCTTATGTATCAACTGTCCCAGAAACACCACGGTGACTATAGACTTCCCTCTCATTGGCAAGAGCTCAGTGACAAACCCCCTTCAGATTAATCTTTGGAAAGTAAAATGGGATAACTGGTTTAGTGCACCACATTTGTCCCTGGGGCTAGTTGGTCTTGAATGATTATTTTTAGTAAAAAAGAAAAAAAATAGACTTCGAGTAAGTCACTAATGATATTTGCCATAAGACCACATTTTAAATTTTTTTTCATTTTTTTGAGACAAGAGTCTTGCTCTGTTGTACAGCCTGGAGTGCAGTGTGCGATCATAACTCACTGCAGTCTTGACTTCCTGGGCTCAAGCAATCCTCCCACCTGAGCTTTTGCAGTAGCTGGGACTACAGGTGCTTACCGTGCCCGGCTAATTTTTCTTTTCTTTTCTTTCTTTCCTTTCTCCTTTTTTTTTTTTTTTTAGAGACAGGATCTCATGGTGTTGCCTAGGCTAAGACCACACTTTGATTCTGTTCACTTATTTTAAATTTTTGTTAGTGCTTCATGTGTCCTGAAGTTTGTTTCCTTTAGTTCAGGGCTTTACAAAGTTTTTGTTTGTTTGTTTGTTTGTACTTGTGACCTAACGAACACATGCACATAAAGAAGGTGTTTAAAGATGAGCTGGGGAAATTTTTGATGGGACAGGGCAAAGAAGGTGAAGCCTCACCAGCCAATAGTCCTGAGCCCCTCTGGAAAGCTAGATACCTTCAGAATTGGATTGTAAAACCACGTTTCTCCTCTATTTCTCTCATTATCAGTAACGAACTAAGGTTAAAAGAAGTAAAATGATTTGACTTCGTTCTTTCACGGGTTGCTTAGGATTGTAGATTCAATTTCCTGATCCCCGAGTCCTTTCATATCTTTTGTCTTTATAATTTTGTAATGTATTTTTCTTCAAATTTTTTTACCCACACACTAAAGAGTCGTTAAAAATAAATCTTAATGTAGAAGTTCATTGTTTCAGTAGCCTTTTGTGATCTTTCTGTAACTCCATTCTACTATTTTTTTTTTTTGAAGAGTAGGAGTCTCACTCTGTCGCCCAGACTGGAGTGCAGTGGCACGCTCGTGGCCGCAACAGCCTCCACCTGCGGGGTTCAGGTGATCCTTCCTCCTCAGCCTTCCAAGTAACTGGAACCACAGGCGGGCGCCACCACTCCCGGCTACATTTTTTTATTTATTGTAGAGACGAGGTCTCGCCAAATTGCCCAGGCTGATCTCGAGCCCTTGGGCTCAGCCAATCCTCTCGCCTCTTCCTCCCAAAGTGCTAGAATTACAGGCATAAACCACCGTGCCCAGCTTTACCATTTTTAACATATAATGTTCTAAGCTACGTGAAGTATTTTGGATGCCAATACACAGTAATTTATTCTGCTTTAGGCAGAACAGGGCAGTAGCTAAACACTCAGACCGTTGAACAATAATGCAATGTGTTCCAGTCCTGCCATAAAGAATCTCACTTTCCTCATCTGTAAATTGGGGTAATAATAGTATCTACCGCACTGGGGTGAAGTTCATGTGTAATGTACTTACATAGCCTAGCACATAGTAACTGCTATGTTAGCTGTTATTTTCTCATATTTTTCCCCCCAAAGTCTTCCTCGTCCAGTCAAAGATTCTGGAAATTGTTGGGAATTTTTCTCCCAGAGGTAAGGAGCCAATGATGCCTACTTCCGCAGACTTCTATCTTATATTTAGAGTTATTTTCATAAGTTCACTTCCGTCACTTTACTTTCTCCCCCTCGTATATCTTTGTTCATCATTCGCATTCTGACTTTCCTGGAAACTGAGGACAAAGGATCAGACATACTATCAGAGTTGAAAGGAGTCCCAAAATCAGGTGGTTCACAAATGAGGAAAGGGGCAATTTAGAGAATTAGATCCCTTGGCTAGAGTCACCAAAGCTTCAAAGTTCCCTGTGCAGATCGGATAGTTCCAATTCACCACTTTCCAAATTATAAATTTGGGTCAATGTCCAAATTTTCTTTCCCTGTTTTCTCCTGCCTACTTCCAGTTCCTAAAAAATCTTCATCATCTATTTGTCTGAATAGCCACAATGATAAAAGAAAAAAAGGAAGGGTGATTGTAAATTATCTAAGTATGTCTGAAGACAGGCTAGTTGACATAAAATCTTCATTTGCCTCCTTCACCAAGAACATTTTAGAAGAAAGAATCGCCTCATAAAGTTCACAGAAATTAATATAGAGAGAATTTAAATGACTGTTAATATTTTTCAATATTTTATGGCAATTATTTAAAGACTATATTGGTTTTTCTAATTTGAAATACGCAAACATGACTAACAGAAACATCGCGCACACGAAACTATCTTCTAGTATAAAATGGAAAGCCTACAGTCTCATAAGCATTGGTGGTTCAGTGGTAGAATTCTCGCCTGCCACGCGGGAGGCCCGGGTTCGATTCCCGGCCAATGCAATCGGTCCTTTTATTGCAGATCTCAGGGAGTCAGTAAACTTCAATGCCGGCGTCTAAACGTTGGCCTCATGCAAATAAAAAATACTAAACAAAGATGATTTTCTGTTTCACTTTTACTTCGAGCGATAAAAAGGACTGACTTCCTGCACTTCCCTAATCTCTTGCAGCCTTTCTTTTAAATTGTCTTTGGGCGCCCTGGAAGTGAACGAAAGTTTCCAAAAGCAATAGGATCGTGTTTTTAGAATGTCAGTTGAAAAGGCAAGAAGAAAAAGAAAATACGGCTGTTTGGAGATGCCGGGGATTGAACCCGGGACCTCACACATGCGAAGCGCGCGCTCTACCACTGAGCTACATCCCCCAGCCTGAAGCTGGTTTTCTGGTATAGGTACTCATTCAATCTGGTTAGCCCTAGTCAAATTATTAAAATTTTCAAGAGTTTACACTAGTGAGCGCTTCTGAAACATGTCTCTTCCCTTCTCATTCCCATCCTAAGCTGCTCCCATGGTGCATCGGGACCCCGGGCCATGGACCTGTCAACCACGCACTCAGCCCCTATTGTCGGACCAATGAAGTTCCCGAGTACTCCTGCCGGGCGCTGGGAGCATGGGGGTGGGAGGCAAGGTGGGGAGGGGATCCCGCGCTCTGCGCGGCCAGAGCGGCGCGACTCGGCGGCGCAGGCGCTGGAGATCCCGGAGCCCCTGTCCGGCCTCTGGGTTTGCGGCAGCATACAACGCTGACCCCCGACCTCGATCGGGCGCTCATCGTTGCCCCGGTTGCCCCAGGAGACCGTTCCTGGAACACAGCGGTGGGGACCTTCTCTTCGCATACGTAAACATTATGGGTATGTCCCCAGCTGTCCTCTCCCTCATAAAACCAACATCTCAGGAAAACGACGTGTTCGTGCCAACTCCGCGTAACCTGGGTTTTGTAGGGCTTATGGCTGGTTGGATAGTTTCTTGCAGTAAATGGTTTCACAACCAGCCCTTTCTTTTCACGGGGCTCAAAGAAAGAAAGTGACATCGCCACCCCTTTTTTGGCTTAGTCAAATATAAATAACGATAATATTAGGCAGGGGACTTGCTCAAGGAGAATATTTCTCTTCATTTGATATTTACACCTTGGGCCAATCTTACTGATAAGTGGGTATAGTAATTTGTCTCTGAACACCTCCTTTAACGTCCTCTGAACCCTCCCTAACCACTAATCATACCCCAGCTTCTCAAAAGACCTGCCCCGAATTCCGTTCCCTCACAAATGGCCTCTCTCAGGTTGGTTGAGTGCTAGGTAAATGGATGAGGTAACTCACAGTATAGTGAGATGAGGTGTGTTTGATCCTCGCGGGTGCAGTTTACGCGGATACCACCCCAGGAAGGCGAAGGCTCAGACACCCAGATGGGAACAGGGAAGAGATCTGGTGTTCGAGAAGCTGGGTACCCCATCATTTCCAGTGGATATGTAAGGCTGGTCCCAACAGGTAGCACTGTAAGGGCCTAGAATTTCCTCTTGCTTGACTTGCAGGGCATCCTAGATAAATGACGATTTGGTCAGCAGGTCAAGAGCAAGACAAGAATGAGGTTTCACAGTCATTCTGGGTGAACCACAATCTTCATAATCAACTTCTGGATTAAGAATAAATAAATTATTGTGTTTGGTTTCAGTAATTTAGACACATAATGACTCATAATTTTGGTTTTGACCAGAACAGGCCACAGGCTGATCTAATTCAACTATAATATAGAATGTCCCCCCACCAAAAAACAGCCCCTCATCAGCTCATCAGCTCTGCTCCAAGACTGAATTCCAAATCAACAAATCAACCCCTACGTTCCATCCTGAGGCACTAACAAACCTCTTCAACTGATACTGAATCAGGAAACGGAAACAGAGTCATTACTCCAACCCAAGTTTTTTCCCAAGTTGTGCAGATTACAACTATGCCATCCAGTTCACTGTGAGGGAAGCATGTTTTGCCTTTGGTGACCTCGTTTTGTCATCCTCTTTGGGGTCTCCTTCCTTTTGTTGTGGCTTATTTCTCCATCACCTGAGGCCTTTTCTTTTGGGGTCTTCTTTCTCAGGCGTTCTGAAACTTAATAGCTAAACCCGAAAATGCCCTTCTTAAGTGCTTACTCCTCCTATCTCATGAGTCCATGGTTTATATGGGTGCATCTGATGAAGAAAATAAGGCTGAGCTCTGAAACCAACAGAAGTTATAAAGCTGCTTTAGAGCTCTGCTCTAAAGAGGATGTGAAATGGTTTTTACTGGCCTAGCTTAACCCAGAAGGAAAACTCTAACTTAGTGGACTTTTTCAGCCACTGCAGTTGATGGAAGAGGTGAAACAGTAAGTGCAACTTCAGACTGGGGGGCTCTTTCAGGAAAACTTATTGGATTCATCTCTGCTTGAAGATGTAAAGAGGTTGACCAAATGTCCAAAATTATGGAATACTAAAGAATCCAGTTCTGTCATCTGTGCTCCCCACATGTCTCCTGGTTGGGGATACATTTCCCCTGTTCTCAGTCTCTCTCCCTCTCACACATTCACTATTTATGAGGATTGACCTAAGGCTCCCTTTTGAAGCAGGTGACATCTATCTCTGGCATTGTTTACACATCTCTTGCTCAGCTCTTGGTGCTCTTTGCCCAGCAGGTATTGAACATCCTTCCCTCAGAGCTGGCTATGAGCTAAGGTGTTTATTCCCAGTTCATGCACTGGTTCTTACTCCTGACTGCCCACTGGAAGCCAGGGAAGACTTTGAAAAGTGCTGATGCTTGTTTGAGACCAAACCCAGACCAATTAGATCAGAATCTCTAGAGGTGGGTCCAGGCATCAGTATCTTAAAAAAGAATAGTAATTGACAAGCTTCAATATATTCGTGTACAATGATTATTTGATACATTGTATGATTATCACAATCAAATTAGTTAACACATCCATCACCACCCATGATGTTCATTAGATCCCAGAACTTATTCATCTTATAACTGAAAGTCTGTACCCTTTTATCAACATCTCCCTGTTTCCCCCACATCAGTAGCTTTTTAAGCTCTCAGGTGATTACAATGTGCAGCTAAGACTGAGAGCCACTGCTTGAGTGCTCTTTGCATGTTGACAAGAGATGCCCATTATAAGACTGTGGCTCTCAATCTTGGCTGCACTTTAGAAGCACATGGCAAGATTTCAAAAAAGTACTGATGCTTGCATCCAATCCCCAAATACACTGATTTAATTGATCTGGGAGTGGCCTGGGAATGGGATTTTCGAAAGACTTCCCAGGTGATTTCAATATGCAACCAAGGTAGAGAACCACTGCATTCACAAATTCTTCACTCATTGTGTGAGCACTGAGGTTGCCATGACTCTGCACGTGGAAGACCTCTGTCCAGAGCTCCCCATGCTCAGGAATTAGTGATGCTAGGGGATGAAAGCTTACTGCAACTTCTCCTCCCTTTTTTCTTCGTATAAAATAAAACTGGTAGGCCGGGCTCGCTGGCTCAGCCTGTAATCCCGCGCCTTGGGAGGCTGAGGTGAGTGGATTGCCTGAGCCCGCGGGTTCAAGACCCACCTGGGCAGGTGAAACCTCATCTCTACAATAAATCAAAAAAACTAGCCGGGCGTCGTAGCGCATGCCTGTAGTTCCGGCTACTCGGAAGGCTGAGGCCGAAGGATCGCCGGAGCCCAGCAGGTCGAGGCTGCGTGGCCGGGAGCGGCCACTGCACTCCAGTCTGGGCGACGGAGTGAGACGCCAACTCAAAAAATAAAAAAAATAAAAATAAAAACAAAACTGGTTGAGACAGGTATTCAAGCGCTAAAAGAAAGCATCTTTTTTTAACCCCCGTACTCTGTCGCCTATACTCTCAATCGGATTACATGAATGAATCACTCAAGTGAGGTGTCCCTGCTGATTTGCTGGCTGTTAGGAAGGCTCAGTAAGGGACTAGGAGATGGGTGGGAAGAGAGTGATCCGCACTTGGCAGCTGGGAATGCTCAGGGCTTATGGTTTTCTAGGAGAAAAAGGACTGGATTGCTTAATTCAACACCTAAAGGAACAAGCAGCTTATTGAAATATATTATTTTCCTCCTCAGGGTCATAGCTATTAATAATTCTTCATCACCACAGTTAACTATCATTGATAAAAAACCTGAGGGCCACAAAAGCTGTTGGTTACATTTAATTCAGAGAAAGTTAAACATTACTCTTTTCATTAAGTACCCAAAGTGAAAAATTACAGTGATCATAATTTGCATTAGAATTAGAAGCATTTATTGCACAGTAAATGAGATCCTACTTGGAAAGATGTAAATTCTATAATTTAGATTCTGGTTCCAAATAGGTGGAAACAAAAGGAAGCACATGTTTGCTATGGTTTGAGTATGTCCCCCAAATTTCATGTGTTGGAAACTTAATTGCCATTGCAACAGTATTAAGAGGTAGGGCCTTTAAGAGGTGATTAGGTCATGAGGACTCAATTCCTGAAAATGGATTAATGCTGTTATTGTGGGAGTATGTTAGTTATCCAGGAAGTGGGGACCTGATAAAAGGATAAGTTCTGCCCCCATTTGCTTATATCACTTCCATCCACCATGGAATGACCCTTGCCAGATGCTGGTGCCGTGCTCTTAGGATTTGCAGTCTCCGTAACTGTGAGCCAAATAAATCTTTCTTTATGGATTACCTGGTCTGTGATATTCTGTGATAGTAGCAAAGACAAAATGATGTTTAAGAGGAAAGAGATGTTACAAAAAGCCCATACATATGGAAACTGTCAATGTTGTCAGTTTAAGAAACGGTGTTTTGAGATGGCATGGAAAAGAAAATAGCTGTCTGTATGGGGCAGGAAAGATTTTTCCAAATTTAGGTGATCTGTTTAACAATAGGAGTTTCTGTAGTCTTATAGTACTAGCCTATTTACAAAAGCTGGAGAGAGGCTATATATCTTCTTATGGAGGTCTCCGGCTGATGTCTTATTTTGCCAACTAGCTAGCCCTCTGAGGTTAGGTATTATATTTTATTCTATATAAATTCCTCATAGCACTAAGTACTCATTGGATTCTCAATAGGCTTCTAATGCATGCTGGCTCACAATTTCATGTCAGAGATTGGTTAAAAGGAGAAGAGTAAATGAATTCTACTGAGATGATGAAGATACTCTAAAACTGGATTATGGTGACAGTTGCACAATTTAGTAAACTTACTAAAAACCACCTTAATTGTACAACTAAAATGGATGAATTTTAAGATATGTAAGCTATAGCTCACAAAAGTTATAATTAGAAAAGAGGGAGTATGTAATGGACTTGAGTGTGTTAACAATGGAATGAGGGTCATGTGACTTGAGAAGTTATTCATACAGACTGTGGAACTGATGTGAAAAAGAAGAAAGATAGTGAAAGACAATGGCTTCCTTAATTTAGAAGAAAAGGAGAAAATAGCTGTTACAGTGATATGTAAAACAACTACTGAGAAAAAGCCAGTGACTGTTAGATCACAGGGCTAGGGAGTGTTAAGTATGTGTAGGGCGCTGAACTAAGCTCAAGGGGACACAAGGATAAATTGCAATACAGCATGACACGTTCTGCAGTGCAGCTTCACATACAGCAGCGGCCCCCAACCTTTTTGGTATCATGGATCGGTTTTGTGGAAGACAATTTTCCCACCGACCAGAGGAAGGAGAGGGAAAAGGGGATATCATCAGGTGTTAGATTCCCATAAGGGGCGGGAGAACATAGCCTAGAGCGCTGAGCTGCCTGCATCTGGACTTTTATGAGAGAGAAACAAACCTTCTTCATGTACAAATCACTTTATTTGATATTTCTACTTGCCACAATAGAATCGAAGTTCTAAATAATAAAAAGAATGTTTCTGGGACAAACGTAAGCAGGTAGACGTATGTTGCCTCTGTGACCCAAACAGACATACTTTGCTGATCAGCAGTGTTGTCAATTTTGTTTTATTTTTTGTTTATTTGTTTATTTTTGAGATGGGATCTTGCTTTGTCACCAAGGCTAAGTGCAGTGGTGCCATCATAGCTCACTGTAACCTTGAATCCCTGGGCTTGAGTTATCTTTGCAGTTCAGCCTAAGTAGCTGGGACTACAGGTGCATGCCATCACGCCTGGCTAACAGTATGCTAGGACTCTCTGCCAAAACGTTGGGCACAGACAAGGTGATTGGCAGTCAGCAATTTTCTTTTTCTCTAATTCTGGTAAGAAAGGATATAGAATTTTTTCCTTACCGTCAAAAGGGAAAGAGAAGTAAAGGCAATTGCACCATAATGAAATACGTTTTCTTAGCCGGGCTCGGTGGCTCAGCCTGTAATCCCGCGCCTTTGGGAGGCTGAGGTGAGTGGATTGCCTGAGCCTGCGGGTTCGAGACGCGCCTGGACAAGCAAGACCTCATCTCTACAATAAATCAAAAAATTAGCCGGGTGTGGTAGCGTGCGCCTGTAGTTCCAGCTACTCGGAAGGCTGAGGCGGAAGGATCGCCGGAGCCCAGCAGGTCGAGGCTGCGGTGGCCGAGAGCGGCCACTGCACTCCAGTCTGGGCGA
>CAUYQG010135319.1:0-11017 GCA_963574415.1 Tarsius wallacei
CTAAACACAGAAGAAAAGGAAAAAAGAACAACGTTCTTCACAAGAGTACAGGAAAAGGAATAAAACACACATGAACCAACCCCAAAACCAAAAGAAAGACAAAAAAAAAAAAAAAAACCAAGTGGAAGAACAACAACTCTATAAGAACTCTATGACAGGGACAAACTCTCAGTCAGGTTTCAATAATTAGCCTGAATGGGAATGGACTAAATGCACCACTGAAAAGACATAGAAAGGCAAAATGGATAAAATACCACCAGGCAACAATATACTGCCTTCAAGAGACACATCTCACTAGAAAGGACAAGCACAAACTCAAAGTAAGAGGATGGGAAACAAATTTTCAGGCGAATGGAACACAAAAGAAAGGAGGAGTCGCAATCCTACTTTCAGACAAAATACCATTTAAACTAACAAAAATTAAAAAAGATACAGAGGGCCAATACATAATGATAAAAGGTTCGCTCCATCAACAAGAAATATCAATGCTAAACATATATGCACCCAACATAGGGGCGCCAACTTTCATAAAGCAGCTTCTGGGAAAACTAAAGAAAGATATCGACTCTAACACCATCATAACTGGGAACTTTAATACCCCACTCACAACCCTAGACAGATCATTGGGACAAAAAATTAGCAATGAGACCCAGAACCTCAATGTGACTCTTGACCAAATGTACTTAATTGATACCTACAGAACACTCCACCCAAAGACCAAAGATTACGCATTCTACTCATCACCGCATGGAACGTATTCTAAGATCGACCACATACTTGGCCATAAATCAAGCATAAGCAAATTTGAAAAGACCGAAATCTTACCATGTACCTTCTCGGACCACAGTGGAATAAAAATAAATATTAACACCAACAAGTTTCCCCCAAAACCCACAAAGACATGGACACTAAACAGCATGATGTTATATACTATTAAAATGGGTACCTTGAGGGTTAGTGCTCCAGAAATTAGTAACACAGAACATGAAATGCATGATGCTAGTCAAGGGTCAGAAGTTAGACACCAAGCAAGCTGATTTAGAGACTGGAAAGGTAGAAATCCCCCTATATCTTGGCAAAACATTTGTTAAGACTAATGATTGTAATATTTTATTAGGCATTGTCAGTGTTGGCCATGCTTGAAGTTTATGAAAATATTTTTAATTCCTATAACCCATTATTTTTTTTTGTCAAACATACCTATTCTTCAGCAAATAATAACCTTAAAATGTTTGAATATCATGTAACTATAAAAATCACATCTAAAGTACACCAATGGGTACATGCATATCTTACGAATAACTAAAGATTTTATCTGAAGAATATAAAGCTCTTGGGCCAGGCACAGTAGCTCATATCTACAATCACAGTGCATTGGTTTATCAAGGCTAGAGGATTACTTGAGGCCAGCAGTTCAAGGTTATGGTAAGTTATGGAATCAAGACTGCATTCCAGAATGCATGACAGAGGGAGACTCTCTCACCGAAAAATAAAAATAAAAAAAAGAATGTGAAGCTATTAAGTAATCAGAGAAATATACCAAAATATTTGAGAGAAATTTCAACTTTATGAAGATCTGTTATACAGAAAATTAATATATAGGTTTAAATAGCATCTAATTATAACCCAAATAATTATCTTCATGGAACTTAATAAGGTGACAAAAATATTATGAATAAATGAGCGTGTGAGAGTAATGAAGCTAAATTTTAAAAAAGAAGCTAGATGAAATGTTTTGGTGTCAGATGGTAAAGGTTTTAATCATCTATAATTATAAAAATGTTTATATATATGCATATATACATTTGCAGGAATAGGCAAATAAATTTAAAATACTCATAAGAGAGTTAAGCAGCAGTTCTTTTAATATGTATATACTTTGGTTAAATATTTGCTTATTGTGTAATATGAAGTTTTCTCATTCTGCTTCCTTCTATCATCCTGAAATAAATTTGGGGTCTGGTGCTTGTTTCTTTTATACAGACACACACACACACACACACACACACACACACACACACACACACACACTTACACTTAACCAGATTGCCTATGAATAAATTTTGTCCAGACACCAAATTATTCTTCATTGTCTTTGAATTAACAGTAGCAACACAGCCCCATGACAAAAGCTGGCCACCTAAATATGCTCTTATACTTACTTATCCACCTTCTGCTCGTATACAGTTAATAACTAATTCTCTTTTTCCTCTACCTTTCAGAATATTCATGATTCATCCTCTGCATATTTTTTCCATTGCAAAGTTGTCCATTCATATCTTCATCATTTCTTTCCTAAACTTTGATAATAAATATAAACTGTTTACTCTCCTTTCATGCATGAATTAGAAATTGTTATTTTCTTAACTAGAAATGTCAAGATATGATTCAACGTTGTAGCACTACATTTAGTAAAATTTCTATTTTGCTAGTCTCATTCTCCTTGAAATCCAGGCTTTTTACATAGTATTATAGAGATGTTATGTATGAGATTATAAGCTAATTTACACTTTCCATATGAGCCATTATGCATTTAATTAAAATAAAAATATTGGGCAAATTGTTCTCAGGAGAAGAATTTCTTTCAGGGGGAGCAAATGAGAATATGATTGAATAAAATTTTAAAAAGTACACACAACACCCGGAAACACATACACATACACACCCATTTCTTTAAGTCAATAAAAATATAAATAACTAAAATCAAATTCATTTATAATTAACACATTTATAATTAGACTCATACATTTCTGAGTTGTCAATAAATTTATAATTAGATAATTTTTTGCTGAGTTATAAAATGTATAATTTTTTTCATTTTTAACCACTGATTCGTATTTTTTTTAAGTTTAAGGTTAATTTTATATAATTTTAATGAACAAATTTTAGTAATAATTTATGATACAATTCTTTCAAAAAGAAAAAAATAACATTTTCTGATTTATTCAGTACAAATTTAGCTGTCCTTGGCTATTGAAGTCAAGGGAAATCTTATCAAAACTTAAGTAGAATGAACAGTTGAGTAGACATTCACTGGAATTAATTTCCAAACTAAGTTAATATTTTAAAAATATACGAACATAATTTAGTCTCAAAAGTATAGAGATAAGAAATAAGGTGATTCCCTGGTTATGTCATAAATTCTATAAAGTTCTCTCTATTCGAATTGTTCTACACATATTTAGCAGTCAACTTAAAATATATTTAAGTACCTTTCAGGCTTTTCTCTGGTTTGAATAATTGCATCCCCTTCAAAACTCATGTTGAAACTTAATTCCCAAACCAACAGTATTTAGATGTGAATAGGTTGTGAAGGTTCTTCCCTCATTGACAGGATTAGTATCTTATAAAGTGTTAGAGCAAACTAGCTAGGCCCTTTGGTCCGTTTTTGCAGTTCTGTTATGCGAGGACAGTATTTGCCTTTCGTCATGTCAAGATGCAGGGTCTAGGCACCATCTTTGAAGCTGAGAGTGAGATTTCACCAGACACTGAATCTGCCGAAGTCTTGATTTTAGACTTCCCAGTTTAAGAACTGTGAAAAATAAACTTCCATTATTTACACATTTTCAATCTAAGGTATTTTGTTATCACAGCAGGAATGGATGAAGACAGTGATATTAATATTGACACCTCTGTGTTCTTTTCATTAGGGTTAACATAATTAAATTCTTTTCATTAGGGTTAACATAATATATCTTTTTCTATACTGATGATTTTAAACTGTTTGCATGATTGTATTTAGGGAGGTTTCAAAGAGGCAGATAGGATATATAAACTATGCAGTAAAAGAAGAGACTGCAAGATTAAATAAATTATATAGTTTACCTGTTTTTTATTTATGGGGTCTTGAAAATTTTGTCTTAATGGGATTATTATTAATCCACATAGATTTAAATCTACAAATTTGGCATTTATTCCTTATTTGTCCAATTGATTATCTCCTATTATCTGTTTGTTTTCGTATGAAATAGAGATTTTTAGAATTTCATGTTGTCTTCTTTATTGTTATCAGTTATAACTCTTTCAATGCTAATTTCAGTTGTTGCTTTAGTATTTATGTATTTATTTTTTCAGGGACTCTGTCACCCAGGCTGGAGTGCAGTGGTACAATCGTGACTCACAACACCCTCAAACTCTTGTGTTCAAGTGATCCTCCCTGCCTCAGTCTCCCAAATTGCTGAGAGTACAGCTATGCACCACCATGCCTGGCTAAATTTTTTATTTTTTGTAGAGATGAGGGCTCCCTTTGTTGCCTAAGCTGGTCTTGAAATTCCTGGGCTCAGGGAATCTTCCCACTTTGTCCTCCCAAAGTTCTGGAATTATTGGCATATGCTACCACATCTGGCCTGCTTTAGGTTGTATAGTATATATATTCATTTATCATAGTCTTCCTTTAAGTAATATTATACTACTTTACCTATAATATGAACTTTATATTTTCCTGTCTTCCTTCCTGAGCTTTGTGATGTTGTTGTCATATAATTTGTTTATAGGTTTGTTTTAAGCCCAACTAGATATTTATTTATTTTTTAAATCAATGTACTAACTTTATAAATATTACCATTTATAGACATTTTGTATAATAAGAAAATTATTTACATTTCTCCATAGCTGCAGATCTAATTTCCTTTACTCCTTTGTATAGATGCAGATTTCCATTCGGTTTTATTATTTTACTTCTGTTTGAAGAATTTCTTTTAACATTTCTTGTAGTGCTGGCCTGCTGGTGATAAGGGAAAGGGGTGCAACAAAAGGTCAATGTAGGACTCGTCAGTGACTCTCTCCCCCACACCCCACAGGAATATCCACTTGAACAACTATTCACATCAAAAATATCTTCACATTGTTAAAGAAACCAGGTGAGAGATCACAGTATCTGCTGTGGCACAACTATAAGACACGTTGGAAAGCAAGGAAGAACAGTTTTATATTACCTGTCTCCAACCTCAGGCAGCACAGTACAGAGAGTACTGTCCACTTATGGAAAAGAAAGACAAGTGAGTTTTGGTTGGTTTCTAACTCTGACTTCTCCACAATAGAACTCAGCACCAAGAAAATCCCCATGCTCATATTCCAGGTCAGTCTCAGTAGCCTAAACCTTCAGCCCCTGAACCTCTACTCCATGCCAGATAAAACCACATAGCCTAGCTTCAGAATTTCAAGAGATTCAATCTCTGATGATTTATATGTCTAAAATGGCTTTATTTAAACTTTATTTCTGAAAAACATTTTTGCTGGGAAAATATGTTATCATGATATTTTTTTCCTTTTGTATTTTAAAGATGTTAGACAACTGTCTCCTACCCTGCATTGTTCCTAACCAGAAATCTGCTCTTATTTCTACCATTTTGCTTCTTCATTTAATGTGGGTCTTTTCCTTGGGCTGTTTTTAAGATTTTCTAGTTATGACTTGTTTTAAGCAATTTGACTGAGTTTAAGTAATTTAAAAAGTACAAAGATGTGTTTGGTACACTTTTCTTTATGATTCTCATACATGTGGTTTGGTTCTGAGAACAACAGATGATGATGGGATTGTGGAGAAAAGAGAATGCTCATCCACTCTTGGTGGGATTGTAAACTAGTTCAACCTCTATGGAAAACATTATGGAGGTTTCTTACAGAACCCAAAATTGAATTGTCATTTGTCCCAGCAATCTCACTACTAGGGATTTGTCCAAAGGAAAATAGATCAATATATAAAAATGAGACCTATATTCATATGTTCGTTGCAGCACTATTCACAGTAGCAAAATCATGGAGCCAACCTAAGTACCCACCAACAATTGACTTCTAAAATTTTTATGAAATTTGGAAAATGTGAGGCTATTATAGTTTTAAATATTTTCTCTACTCCTTCTCCTTTGTGGACACCAAAATACTTACATTATTATTAGGCTGCTTGAAGTTGTTCCTTTGTCACTGATTTTTTTTTCCAGTATTTTTTTTCTCATGTTTTACTTAGATAGTTTTGAACACTGTACCTTTAAGTGTTTCTGTTCTTTTACTCTGCAGTGTCTTATCTAGCTTTATTTACCCCTGCATATATATTTTTAAATTTTTTTTACACGTTAAGCCATCCTTGCATCCCAGAAATAATCTGATTTGGTTATTGTATATGATCCTTTCAATGTACTGTTCAATTCAGTTCTCTAGATTTTGTATAAGATTTTTGCAGCAATACTCATCAGGGATATTGGTCTGTAATTTTATTTTTTTGTGTAGGTCTGGTTTTGGTGTCATGGTGATGTTGCCCTTATAGAATAAATCTGGGAGTATTTCTTTTTAAGATTTAAATCTTTATATCAGATGCAGGGGGGTACACATGAATGTTCTTTATATAGACATATTGTTTATTGGTTGGGATTGTGTCTCAGATAGCTCATTCCACAGATAGTAACATCATCCCCCATAGGTAATTTTTGAATCCTAATTCCCCTTCCTACCTCCCCACTTTTTGGTGTCCCCAGTATCTGTATTTCCAACTTTATGGCCATTTAGGTTCCACATATGGTGAGAATACATGGTGTTTGTCTTTCTGTTTCTGAATGAGTTCACTTAGATGATGATTTCCAGTCCCATCCATGTTGCTTCAAAAGACGGAATTTCATTCTTTTTTTATGGCTGTGCAATATTCCATGATGTAAATGCACCACATCTTTTTATCAGTCAATTGTTGGTGGGTACTTAGGTTGGCTCCATGATTTTGCTACTGTGAATAGTGCTGCAATGAACATATGAATATAGGTCTCATTTTTATATATTGATCTATTTTCCTTTGGACAAATCCCTAGTAGTGAGATTGCTGGGACAAATGACAATTCAATTTTGGGCTCTGTAAGAAACCTCCATAATGTTTTCCATAGAGGTTGAACTAATTTACAATCCCACCAAGAGTGGATGAGCATTCCCTTTTCTCCACAATCCCATCAACATCTGTTGTTCTCAGACTTTCTAATAATAGTTATTCTGACTTGTATGATGTAATATATTACTGTGGTTTTAATTTGTTTTTCTCTGATTATTGTGATGTTGAGCACTTTTTCATATGTTTGTTGGTTGCTTTTGTATTCTCTTTCAAGAAGTATCTATTCATGTTCTTTGCCCACCTTTTGATGGGATTATTTATTTATTTACTTATTTATTTATTTTTTTCCAGTTTAGTTGTTTAAGTTCCTTGTTGATTCCTGATGTTAGCCCTTTGTCTGAGACGTAATTTGCAAATATTTTCTCCCTTTCAGTAGGTTTTCTCTTCACCCTGTTGATTATTTATTTGGGTATGCAGAAGATTTTTAGGTTAACTAAGTCCCATTTGTCTACTTTTGTTTTTGTTTTAAGTGTTTTGGGGGTCTTCATTATAAATTCTTTGTCTAGGCCAATTTCCAGAAAAGTCTTTTCTAGGTTTTCTTCTAGGATTTTTAGAAGTTTCAGGTATTACATTAAGTCTTTGTTCCATCTTGAGTTAAATTTTTTTAAGTGGTGAGAGATCGAGGTCCAGTTTTATTCTTCTGCATATGGCTAGCCAATTTACCCAACACCATTTACTGAACAGGGTGTCCTTTCCCATTGTCTATTTTTGTTGGCTGTCTCAAAGATCGGTTTGTTTTAGGACTGTGGTTTTATTCTCTATTTTGTTGTATTGGTCAATCTATATGTTCTTATACCCGTACCATGCTATTTTAGTTACTGTAAACTTTCCAGTCTAATTTGAAGGCAGGTGGTGTGATGACTCTGCAATTGTTCTTTTTGCTCAGAATTTATTTTGCTGCTCAGGCTTTTTTCTGATTCCATATCAACTTTAAGATTTTTTTTTTCTAGTTCTGTGAGGAACAAAGTTGGTATTTTGATTGAGAATATGTTGAATCTGTAGATTGTTTTGAGTAGTATACTCATTTTAACAATATTGATGCTTCCATTCCATGAACATGGGATGTTTTTTCATTTGTGTCACCTACAAAATTTGTTTATGAAGAATAATATTTTTGATGTGTTGTTGGGTTTGGCTTGCTAATATTTTGCTAGGAATTTTAGCATTATATTTTCCTGGAAAATAGGCCTGTAGTTTTCCTTTTTTGATGTGTTTTAGTCTGATTTTGGTTTTAGTGTGATGCTGGTTTTATAGAATGAGTTAGGGAGGAGTTTCTCCTTTTTGATTTTCTGGAATAGTTTCAGTAGGAGTGGCAGCAGTTCTTTCTTGTCTGTCTGATAAGATTTAGCTGTAAACTTATCTGGCCCTTGGAGTTTTTTTTTAAATTTTTTGATGTGAGAGGCTATTGTTTATTATTGTTATTATTATTATTATTATTTTACAGATTCAATTTTATTCCTCGTTATTGGGCTATTTCTTCCTGATTCAGTCTTGGTATGTTGAATGCTTCCAGAAATGTAATCATTTACTCTAAGTTTTACAGTTTGTGCCATAGAAATGTATATATAAATAAAATATGAAATATTTTATTTCTGTGATATTGGTGGTTATATCACCTTTGTCTTTGTCATTTCTGATTGAATTCATTTGAGTTTTCTCTTTTGGTCTTGGTTAGTCTAGCTAACAGTCTGTTGATTTTGTTTATTCTTTCAAAAAACCAACTTGTTAATTCATTAATCCTTTGTATCTATTTTTGGTCTCAATGTCATTTAGTTTTGATCTAAGCTTATTATTTCTTTTCTTCTTTTAACTTTAAATTTAGATTGCTTTTGTTTTTCTAGTTCTTTGAGGAGCAAGTTTAAGCTGTTAATTTCTGGTCTCTTTATCTTTGTGAGGCAGGCATTTAATGCTATGCATTTTCCTCTCAGAACTTCATTTGGTATATTGTGTCACTCTTTCATTTGTTTCAACATGTTTTCTTTTTCTTTCTTTCTTTCTTTTTTTTTACTTTTTGCCTTAATATCACTGTTTACCCAAGAGTCATTCAAGAATAAGTTATTCAGTTTCCATGTATGGCTGTAGTTTTGGGGCTTCTCTGAGTGTTGATGTGTAATTTTATTCCACTGTGGTCCAAGAAAATACTTGGTATAATTTTGATGTTTTAAAATTTATTGAAACTTTCTTTATGGCCAAGCATATAGTTTATTTTGGAGAATGTTCCATGAAGATATGAGTAGAATGTATATTCTGTAGTTGTTGAGTGGAAAGTTCTGTAGCTGTCAGATCCATTTCATCTATAGTTCCAATTTTAGTCCATTGTTTATTAATTTTTTGCTTTGATAATTTGTGGAGTGTTGAAGTCATGTACCATTATGGTATTGCTATCAATATGTTTTTGGTTGTGTTTTAAAGTCTAATCTATGTGTAATAAGGATGGCTACTCCTACCTGCCTTTGTTGTACATTCTTCTGATATATATTTTTCCAGCCATTTTCTTTGAGTCTGTGACTGTTTCGGACCAGTAGATAGGTTTCTTCTAGGCAGCAAATGTTTGGATATTGTTTTTTGATATTGATTCTTTTAAGTGGGGGCAGTTAGCCTATTTACATTCAGTGATAATAATAATATGTGAAGTTTTTTCCCAGTCATTGTTTTGTAAACTAGCTGATTTGGGGATTCTAATATGTTTTGCTGTATAGGCACCGTGAACTTTGAAGTTATATGCTCTTTTGTGATTGTGGCAGTCTTTTCATTTTCAGTTTAGAACTCCTTTGATTATAACCTGTAGAGCCATTTTAGTGACAACAAATTCCTTTTGTGTGTTTTTTTTTTTAAATCTGGGAAGGACTTCATTTCTCTTTTGTTTATGAAATATGATGTACCATTTTTTGCCCTGTCCTCTTACATTAAGCCTGTATGTTACTAAATACCAAGTCAATCTCTTGTAGTAGCCAAATAGTTAGATTAAAAAAATGCATTCAACATTCTATGTCTTCTCATTAGTTGTTTAATATATTTACATTTAAAGTAATTAAGGTATTTCCAGCAAGATGGCGTCAGGACAGGTTGGACTGTGAGAGTCTCTGCAAAAGTGAATGTCCATGAAGACTCTCTCTGTGTGTGCTAGTGGGTGAGTGAAAGCCCATCTGAGGGAAGACTTGGGTTTATGCACCAGGGGCTATCCTCTGGAGGTGAATGCAACTCCCCACCACCCTGAGATTAGAGTCACTGGGGCGATGGATTATCTGCTGTTCTTGGGTTTTCCTGAGAAAATCCTTCCCAATATGGCTGATCCTCATTACCTGCAGCTGGGCTCACATCATCACCTGTTACAGAGAAGCGGCTAGAGCATGGATCCATGGAGAGAGAAGTCAGGGAGAGCTGGAGAGGAGCCCCACCACCAGTGAGGAAATGCTGGCCAGAGCCATATTCTTTGTCCTGGTACCAGGCAGAGACCTGCATTTCCCTGCCCAGCTCCACCTAGCCTCCAACATGGGACCTACAGGTAATCTCCTCAAACTCGGAGAGACAGACACCCCCCCCCATGCTGGAACATGTACAGAAACATAAGATCTGAGTGGGAGACTTGACAGGAGAGGGCCAATTGAGTCCAGATCTGATCCACTTTCCTCCTACAGAAGTCTATGGGGCATCTGACTCAGGTGAGAGCAACCTTATCATTGTGTGCTGAGAGCAGAGGGGAGGGGTTGGAGACCAGAGATGAAAGAAAGTTGGAGTTACAGAAACTGTCTCAGAGCCAGTTTTGCTTTTGTTGTTTTTTGTTTTTTGTTTTTTTTTGTCTTATTTGTTTTGAGTGTTTTTTGTTTGTTTTAGTTTTGTGTGTTTTTTTTTCTTTTCCTCTTCTTTCTGTTGTTGATTATGTTTTCATACTTGCTTTGTTTCTGTTATTTTATTTTTATTTTTTAGACTTACTGTTTCTTTATAGATTTTTTTGAGGGTACATCAGTAGAAGGTTTTTGTAGCTTTGTGCGATTGCCTGTATTTTTTTTAAATATTTTCTGTCTTTTTTTGTGTTTCCTTCCATTTGTTAGTTGGTATACCTGTCTGTTTTCCCTCTTATTCTTCTGTCCACCTGACTCTTGAACCCCTCCTTCCTTTTTTCAATTCTTTTCCTTTTCTTACTTCATTTTG
>CAUYQG010135322.1:0-27525 GCA_963574415.1 Tarsius wallacei
GCCGGCAGGGGCGGCGGCCGCTTTTACCTCAGGCCTGCTGTAATGCCTCTGCGGTGTCCGTGGACAAGTTCCGTGTGGGGAGCAGGCCCCCTGGGAGAGATCTGGAGTCTTTCTGTGTCCTCTTCTGTGGAGGTCTCACAGACCACGCTGCCCGGTCGCCATCCACATATAATCTTTTTACAAAGACTGAGTGTATGTCTAAATGCTGTCTTTTGTTATGATCAAGATAAGTTTAATTTAATAGTTAAAAACCCTATAGTAACCACATATGCCTCTATAGAGAGAGATTTCATTATCCTTAGAATATTAAAAAATGAATTATTTGGACAAATTAGCAATTTGATTGATAGTCTATATATTTTAGTGAGGTAATCAGTCCAGCTTTTTAAATGAATAGATAAACCTTTATTAATAATTTGATGCCAGAATTACAGGAATTGTACATTTCTCCCATTGATAATGCAAAGCAGCTCTAAGAGACTATATAGAACCAAAAATATAGGAAAAGGTGGTTATAATATGTACACTCTGTAAAGAAGAAAACCTGACCTTTAGTCCAGGCTAAAACTTAAAATACACATGAGCAATTGGGAAAGGAAGCAGCGATCATTAAAACCAACCAGGCTCATTAACAAGTTATGTCAGAATAACTACATTTTTTTTTCCTAACAAGGTAATGAGATTAGTAGGTTATGGAAGTTCTTGCAAGGGTAACAAACTTGTGAAGCTTATATATCAGTGGAGGAGACAAATAAAGAATGAACACAATAGTTTAAAAATCACATGTACTTCTAGGGAAAAAAATGCAGTGATGTGAAAGTAGAAGTACCTAGAAAACATATTGAAGAGTAGGTAAGAGTAAACATGAAATTTCAGTGACAAGAAGGAGCTAACCACAAGAAGAACTGGAGATGGAGTCTTCTAGACCAAACAAAAAAGCCACTGCAGATGCCCTAACAAAAGAACACATCTAATATCTTCAAAAAAGAAAGAAGGTTCCTCTGCCTGAAAAGCAGTGAGTAAAGGGGTAGTAGAAAGAATAACGTTAGAGAAGTAGGCAGGGCTAGATTGTATAGGGTCTGGTATATCATGTTAAATAGTTATGATTTTATTCAATGTCTATGAAAAGGCATAAGATTGTTGTTAACAGTAAGTTCATCAGAATCCTACTGCACTAATTCAGATGGAGGGTAATGATGGTGGTTTGGACTAATATCCCATTGGCGAAAATAGGAAAAATTAATATGGTTAGGATTATTTTCAGGTAAACAAAAAAGGATTTTCTTTGTTGGGTGTTTTAGATCCTTGTCAACACTTGTTGCTGTCTTTTTTTTTTTTTAAATTATAACCACCACAGTGAATGTAATATGGTATCTTATTATGGTTTGGATTTGCATGTTCCTAAAAATGAATGATATTTATCATCTTTTCTTGTGCTTGTTTGTCATTTGTACACATTGCTGGACAAATTTCTATTCAGATAATTTGCCCATTTTAAAATTGTCTTTTTGTTTTTGAATTGTGAGAGTTAATTATATGTTCTGAATACTAGATCCTATCGGATATATGAATTGCAAATAATTCCTCCTATTATGTGAGTTGTCTTTTCACTTTCTTTACAGTATTCTTTAATGCATAAAAGTTAATTTTGGTGAAGTTCAACTTATCTATTTTTCTTTCATTATTTGTGCTATTGGTAGCATATTTAATAATTCTATACTAAATACAAGGTTTTAAAGATTTACTCCTATATTTTCTTCTGAAAATTATATACCTTTAGCTCTTACACTTAGATCCTTTGTTCTATTTTGAGTTAATTTTTGTGCATAGTGGGAGGAAAACGTTCAGCTTTATTTACTTATTTATTTTTTGCACATGTGTATCCAGTTGTCACAACATCGTTTCTTGAAAAAACTATTCTTTTCACATTGAATAGTTTTGGCTTGTAGAGAATCATTTTGCCATGAATGAATTTGTTTTTTAGAATCTCAATTCTGTCCCATTGGTCTATCATATCTATTTTCTAGTCTTATATCCTTATCACTGTCTATTGATTAACTTACTTTGTAGTAAACATTGAAATCAAGAATTGTGAGTCCTCCTATTTCATTCTTTTTAAAATAAGATTGTTTTAGTTATTTGGAGTTTTTAAAATTTCAGAATCAGCTTCTTAATATTTTGAAGAAGTCAGCTGGAATTTTGAGAGAGACTTCATTAAATTTGCAGATTAGTTTGGAGAGTATTGCCCTCTTAATAGTATTAAGTCTTCTAATTCATTGACATGGGATGTTTATTCAACTATTTAGATATTCTTTAATGTCTTTCAATATATTTTTCTGTGATTTTCAGCATGTAAACTCTACACAATTTTGTTAATTTAATTTATTCCTATGTATTTTTTGTTGTTATATGTAGAATTGCTCCCTTAATCTTTTTTCAGTTGTTCATGACAAGTATATAAGAACACAACTAATTTTTAAGTATTGATCTATCTATCTTGCAACCTTGCTGAACCTATTTATTAATTATAACAGTTTCTAGTGCATTCCTTAGGATTTTAATTATACAAGATCATGTCATCTATGAATAGAAATAGTTTTGCTTCTTCCTAGTCAATTTGAATGCCTTCATATTTCTATGTCTTACGTAGTTGCCATAGCTAGAACTCAGTATAATGTTTAATAGAAGTGTCAAAAGCAGATATCTTTGTTCTGTTCCCAATCTTATGATGAAAGCATTCACTCTACCACGATTAGGTATAATGTTAACTGTAGTTTTCTCATAGAACCTTTTTATCAGGTTAAAAACGTTTTCTTCCCAATTCTAGTTTGTTGAGTGTTTTTTTTTTTTTAAATCATGGAAGGGTGTTGAATTTGTCCAATGCCTTTTTTGAATCTATGATCATATGCTTTTTCTTTTTTTATTCTATTAGTAGAATGTACTACATTGATTTTCAGTTGTTATACCAAACTTGGTTTCCTAAAATAAATACCATAAGGTCATGGTGTATATTTCTGTTTGATACATTGCTGGATTCAGCTTGCTAGTATTTTATAGAAGATTTTTGTATCTTAAGTCATAAGATTATTGGTCTCTAATTTTCTTGTGATGTCTTTGTCTGGTTTTGCCATCAGGGTAATATTTACCTCATAGAATGAGTGAGAAGTATTTCGTCATCTTCTATTTTAGGTAAGAGATTGTAAACAATTGGTATTAATTATTTTTTAAGTGTCTGGTAGAATTCAGCTTGAAGTTACCTGGTCATGGACTTTTCTTTGTGGATATTTTTTCAAAAAATATTATCATTACCTTAATCTCTTTACATGTTATATCTAGTCAGATTGTCTATTTCTTCTTTAGTCAATTTTGATAGTTCAAGTCTTTCTATGAGTTTATCCACTTGATCTAAGTCATCTAATGTGCTGACATACACTTGTCATATTTTTTTACAATCATTTTTTATGTCTGTAGGGTCAGTATAAATGCCCCTTCTTCAATTTCTGGTTTTACTAATTTAAGTCTTTTCTTTTTTCTCTTGGTCATTTAGCTAAAGATTAGTTAATTTTATTCATCTTTAAAAAAAAAAAAAAAACAGCTCTTGGTTTTATTTACTTTATTTGTTGTTTTTTTATTCTCTATTTCATTAATTTCTGCTCTAACCTTTATTATTTTCTTTCTTCTGCTTACTCTAGGTTTAACTAGCTCTTCTTTTTCCAGTGTCTTAAGGTGGAAAGTTATTTATTTGACTCTTTCTTCATTCTTAATATAGGTTTCTACAGCTCTACTTTTGCTCTAACTACTGCTTTAGCTGCATCTCATGCGTTTTTATATGTTGTGTCTGTTTCAATCATCTCAAAGTATTTTCTAATTTCCCTTTTGATTTTTTAGAAGTCATTGATTATTTAGAAGTGTGTTGTTTAGTTTACACTTATTTACGAGGTTTTCAAATGTTCTTTTGCTACTGATTTCTAATTCCATTCTGTAATGGTAGGAAAACATACTTTATATTATTTGTATCCGTCTAAATGTATTGAACCTTGACTTGTGGACTAACATATGGCCAATGTTTCATTTGTACTTGAAAATAATATATTCTGTTGCTATTATAAAGAGTGTTCTGTAGATATCTACCAGGTCGGTTGGCTTATAATGCTGCTTAAGTCTTCTACATCCTTGCTAATCTTCTATCTTTTCTTTCTTAAAAAATTAATTAACAAGATAATTATACGTATTTATGGGATAAATAGTGACATTGCAATATATATAATACATAGTAATCGGATCAGAGTAATTAGCATATCTGCCTCTTTCTACTATCTAGCTGTCTACATGGTTTTCTTCTGCAAATTAGTGAGCCTACAGTATAGCTTATATCTTGGATCTCTTCCCAATTACTTTTTTCTACAACTTACACTGTTTTTGAGAGTACCCTTAAACTTGACTTTAGCTATGTTACAAATGGAACAAAACAAGACTGCCCACTCTTACCCTTCCTGTTCAAAATAGTGTTGGAAGTCGTAGCTAGAGCAATCAGACAAGAGAAGGAAATCAGGGGTATCCAAATAGGAAAAGAGGAAGTCAAGTTATCCCTCTTTGCTGATGACATGATCCTATACCCTGAAAACCCAAGAGAATCTGTGAAAAACTTCCTTTCACTGATAAAACACTTTGGCAAAGTCTCAGGGTACAAAATCAATATGCAAAAAACAGTTGCATTCTTATACACCAACAACAAACAGAGAACCAAATAAAAAGCACAATCCCATTAACAATGGCCACAAAAAAATGAAATAGCTTGGCATCTTCCCAACCAGAGAAGTGAAAGATCTTTACAATGAAAACTACAAAACACTGCTCAAAGAAATCAAAGAAGACACAAACAAATGGAAAAATATTGCACATGAAAAAATGCTCAGCCTCACTAATCATCAGAGAAATGCAGATCAAAACTACATAGAGATGCCACCTAACTCCGGTAAGTGTGGCCATCATTAATAAAACAAAAAACAACAAATGCTGGCAAGGATGCAGGGAAAAGGAAATGCTTCTACACTGTTGGTGGCAATGCACACTAGTTCAAGCCTATGAAAAAACAATGTGGCAATTTCTAAAAGAACTAGAAATTGGCCTTCCATGTGACCCAGCAATCTCCCTTCTGGGTATATACCTGGAGGAACTCAATCCATTCTACAAAAAAGATACCTGTTCATACATGTTTATTGCAGCACTATTCACAACAGCCAAAACATGGAACTAACCGTGCTGTCCATCAGAAGTGAACTGGATAGAAAATACTGTGGTACATATATATGATGGAATATCATGCAGTCATAAAGAAGGACAACACTGTGGACTTCTCAGCAACCTGGATGGATTTACAGTCTGTCATACTCAGTCATCTATCACAGAATCAAAGAACTGAGTACCACATATTCTCACTCATAAGTGGATCCTGAACATTTATCATACTACTACATTAAAGGTATTGGCAGTAGCGGGACACTGCTAGGGGAGGAAAGAAGGGCACATAACATCAATAATAGTAACCAATCCTAAACCAGATAAAGTGAGGACCAATGGGAGGACCCAACTTCACCTGTGCAGTGACCACTTATGTACCAATTCCCGAATTGTAGCCCACATCTTTAAAAAAATTCCTTTGGGAAGAAATTAGGAATTATCTGTTTTACAGGCCACATTTCATCCTAGGCACAATCTCTAAACCAGGGCTTAGAAGGAGGGTTTGGACAACAGCAAGTTTCTTTCTGAGTGTCTACCTTCCCAGAGGAGTTGAGTGCTTCTGGGTTGGTGTAGAAGGCAGCCAAAGGTCCTCTCCTGGCATGAATGAGGTCAAAGATGACCAGGGCCTCAGTCTTCTTATTTCACATGCCACAGACTATCACCTTTTAGGATAGATTTTCTTTAATTATGTTTCTCCATAAGAAATTTGTCCTTAGGACTATTTTCAGAGACTTTAAATGATTGGGGTTTTAAAATAGTTTCTTACCAGTTTTAATGAGGGCAGATCAGTGGAGCTTCTCATACTATCATTCTGGCAGTCAGACTCTAATATGTAGGTTGGGTTGTTTGTTTTTGTTTTTGCTTTTGAGTTGGAGTCTCACTCTGTTGCCCAGACTGGAGTGCAATGGCACACTCATGGCCATCCCAGCATCGACCTGCTGGACTCCAGTGATCCTTCCACCTGAGACTTCTAAGTAACCAGAACTACAGGTGCACACCACCATGCCTGGCTAATTTATTTATTTATTGTAGAGACGAGGTCTCTCCAAGTTGCCTGGGCTGATCTCAAATCTGTGGGCTCAGGCAATCCACTCATCTCAGCCTCCCAAAGTGCTGGGATTACAGGTAGATCCACTGAGCCTGGTACAGTTTTAAACTCTAACTCTGGCACTCAATGTTTATAAATATAGTTTTATAAGAGTTATTTGAATAAGTATTACTTAACCCACAGAGAGAATAAGAATTCTCTTTTGACATGAAAAAATAAATAATAAAATAAAATAAATCTAAAGGTCATTCAACATATGGTCATTGGGGGATTTTTATATTATTTGACATTCTGCCTCAACAGTTTAATGGAGATACATATTTGCTTTCATTTAGTGTTGGTACGTAGGTGGATAAGAGGTATGGAAATTGCAGCTGAAATGGACCTTTCCTTCCTCATTCCAAAACTCTTGCTGAGATTGACTGTCTTTCTAGATTTCTGTAGTTAGGGCAAGTTTCTACTCTAGTCCCTAATCATAAACATTGGGAAGTAAAGAGTATGTTGAGTTTATTAACAATATATTATACCGGTCAAAAATGTGGCTGAACTGCAAGCCTTTCTTGCAGAGTTAATAGCAGTCTTTACAAGGAACAGTAGGACAATGTTAACATCATCATAATCATTGCATGCTCTCCCCGGAAGACTGTCCTCCACACAAGAGGATCATCACTGAACACATGAGGATGGCCGCTGGCTTCAGTGGCTGTGCAATAGGGTAGAGAGAGCAATGCGACCTAGGTTTTCATGCTAAGTTTGTAGTTAATTAACTCCGTGATCTTGAAAATTTCATCCAAATATCTGGCTCTCAGTATGCTCATCTGTGATGTGTGGGGATTGAATGAGATGATCCTATTTATTTCCAATATTCTATGACTGTGTGTGACATGGGATGAGACTTAGAAAAGTAGAAACAATGTTCCCTCCCCACAAGTTTTGAAAGGCATAATGTGATAATCAAGAAAATATTTAAACATCCAGGGATGACGGCAAATATTACATGAGCAGTATAGAAAAAAATAAGTCTTTCATGGCCAAATAAGGATGTTCCCAGGATACAAATTACCTGTAAATTTCAGTTATTTGTTTTGCTTTAATTAGATCCAAATAGCTCACCTGTGGGCAAGAGAAGTTACTTCCCCAACTGCAAAATGTGAGGTCTGAAGAAATCGCTTCAATAATGGGACAGATTATTTAAGAATATACAAGAAAATAAGATATTTAATTATAGATCCTTTAGAAGTGGTATTTTAACCAAAGAATCTACTAAAAGCAGTGAAAAATCTAGCCAAAGTGCAATTCAGTACTGACACTGTAGCCAAGAACATGCTTAAAATGAAACAGAAAAGAAAAATTGAATTATAGCTACAACTACCTTCAGTCTTTCTTTTATTGGTTTAATGATGCAGGTACAACAGACTCAACCAATTAATTGCTGATGGCCCCCATCAGCTCCTGCCTGTATCTCCAAGCTGTCAGAAGTGGAATAGTTGCTCTTATGGGTAATGGCGTATATAAGACCATTTGTCTACTTTGAAAGCTTTATGAATCATTTTCAAAGCACTTCCCTTGATACATCATAGTATCATCTATTAGAGCTCTCTTCTGTTTCTCCTTGTTAAGTTGTACCTCTGTGTTCCGTGTTCTTACTCATTTTTGACACAACTGTGTTTTATAGTAAGTCATACTTAGAAAGCTTAAAGGAATAAGTTTTATTTTAGTGGCTTTTTCTATAATTTATTCTCTGAATAACAGGGGAGAGAATCTTGATTGTGCTACAAAATTGTTAATGCTAAAACCCAGTTTAATTTACTCATGCAATTAGATGACTTTTAAGCTAAGATCTGATGTAAAAGTTTTTATTGCACCTACACTATGATTTTGTTAACAAAAACTTTTTGTTGGACGATTATCTGCATTACAATGTCCTATGGGTTTAAAAGCAATTGGACTAGGGCTAAGAGAAATGAAATATAAACAATGAATAAAATCTATCTCTTTTAGTAAACACTTGCCTACAGCTAGATTTTATAATTTAGCATATTATCATTCAGGGGTTAAAAAAAAACCCAACTATCTCGAAGCAAAAAATTCAAATTTGCCAAGAGCGGATGTGATATGGGGAGCAGACGAGCACAGTTACTGTAGCAGGCCTTGAGTAAAGACCTAAGCAATGGCAAGGTCTCGCTTAATGGCCACAAGCTCGTGGCAAGGTCTCACTTGGAAGCTCTGCGTCCTAGCCAAAGGCAGGCTGTGAGGGATGCAACCTGCTACACAAAACGGTGTCTCAGATGCCCACACATCTGGGTGCACATAGTACAGATAAAGCCTTAGTTACAAGATAACTGCAGAACAACTCACCTTTTAGGTGGCAACATAATTCAGTTACGGCTACCTCACAGACCTTGAATCCCTTCCAACTTCCCTTGTGCTTGATTATAAAATAAACATGCTGAGCTAGTTCAGGGCCACTTCTCCTCCATCAGAGGAAAGTGTCCCACCTGGCCCCAGCTTTTTTTTTTTTTATGTCTTTGTATCTGTGTCTTTCTTAATCTCGAGACCCTCAAGGCAGCTGTGCAGGCCACAACACAAATTAGTTATTCCGTATTCAGTAAATTTTTTAAAAATATTGTTTTAAAGAAAATACAATGGGTTGAATTTAATTGAGTTAACGTGTTCTGAATACGAAGGCAGAGTTTTTATGTTTGTGGAAATTCAGAGTGTATACTTCCAATAGTCTGAATTGTCTGCAAGATCAAATGCCTAAAAATATGACTTTTACATAAGCCGTAGCCTGCCTTTTTGCAGGCAGTTGAATCTAGATGTTTTCAAGAAACTCAGTTCTATTTTAAGTTTTGCACTCTTTTCATTATATTTATTCCTATGCATTATATTCTTTTTATTGGATTTTTATCCATTTGTTTGGTATTTATTGAGAAGAACATGTGGTTAGAGATAGTGTGTTCCATTAAGTGTCTGTTAAAGTCTTCTATTTCCTTGTTGACTATTGCTTAGTTTTTCTACCCATTATTGAAAGTGGAGACTGAAGTCTCCAACTATTATTGTTGAATTGTCTGTTTCTTGTTCTAACTTTTTTCAGTATTTGTTTCAGGCATTTTATAGCCCTGATATTGGGGTCACATTCATACATTTCTAAGAAAACCCCTATCTATTTACATTAACTTCATATTATCTTTCTATAGACATAGTTTAATCATGTTCCAGATTTCTGTCTAAAGACATTTAGTAGATACTAAGGATTCGCTTACTTAACCTCCATTTCACCCATTTTTTGGAGTACATTTCTGTTCTTAAAGCCCAGACATTTAAAAGGCATATTTCCAAACTCCATTGCAGCTACAATTCTTTGGACATTTAATTCCACATATATAAAATTTGGAATATGTTAGTGCAGAGAAGCAGAGATTCTCTTATTCTTCCTTTTGTCTGCTTTTGTGATAAAACCAAGACAGCATGATGTTTTTCAGCAGCTACTTTCCATTCTCTGTTGTTTAGTTTTCTGGTTATACAGAGGTAGTTGACGAAGTGTAAGCAAAGGTGTTGGAGTTTTTATTCTTGCTTCTAATTCCAAAATCATAATGTGGAGGTGTGTTGAACTCAATCATTTCAAGGGTAGTCTAATATATAGTATCTCTCAGTGGGTCATTTCTTCATTGCTCTGAAAGTCATACATAGAGCTTTATCTTAGATACAATTCTTTCAGCCTTTCCAATATTTTTAAGCACCTAATTACTCTTCTTTAAGGCTTAATATCTAAAATAGTTTATATTTCATGCACAGAGACTTTGCTGATAAGGATGTTTGGAACCAAAAGAGGTTTTACACAACAGAAGTACAAGGAAATCTGGAATTCTTTACTTAACTTATTTAGGCCTACAGGCAATGATGTTCCCATTAAAATAGGAAATAAGAGCATTACTGGTTCAATGCAAATAGCAACAAAATAGTACGTTAAAATAATAACTTGTAGTCATCTATAACAAAGTGGCTACTGAAGAGTAAGGCTCTTGTGGATGAAATGATTACTAAGAAGAAAATTATTGTGGGAATAAGGAATACAAAGACTTTGATGTAGACTCACTGCTTTTAGATCCCTGGAGAACCTGGTCATAGTGATGCCACGATTTTGTTTGAACTCTTATGTCAATCCAAGTCAGAGGGTATATTTATGATTTCCCTAAAAATCATATTTTTCTTTTGTCTACAGTTTTTCTATGATAATGTAAAGACTAATATTGCCAGTTGCTGAATTCTAAATTGAGTTTACATTTTCACTAGTGAATACTAGTGTACTGATTTGGAAAGAGTAGGACACTGAGGATTGGAACTGGGACATTTGGGTAAATAAGATCTTAAAACCCTGAACCTCAAAATCCCACTGAGGTTGCTTTCTCAGTGGATGCAGACTCTTCTCTTCTGTCTGATAAGCAAAATACTGCCTTTTCCCAAACCTTTATTTAACACCAGATCCAATCATGCTTCAAGGAAAGACATATTTCAAGGGGGAAGAAGGCAAACACTCAAAGAAATACAAAATTGTGCTAAATGATATCAGCAGAGACTAGAAAAAATATCTGTGTAACAGTTTCTGTTGGTTCTTGACCATGAGAGAAGAAAGAAAATTATAAATAGATCCAGATGTACTGATGGGTACTGTTTCCACAGATTTTAGATTCAATGTATGTATGGTTTGAGAAGCTGAGGGCAATTGTTTACTCTGTTGACTAAAACCTGGATTTAAAAGTGATTAAAATGCCAGAAGTGTTTTGTCATGACATAAGATTTGAGATTAAATTTATCAAATACAATCTCTCACCCTACTTGTTCAGATGAACACCTGAGTAAGAGTCTATTTATTCAGTATAACTAGTATGAGTGTAAATAATAGAGTCCTAATTTAAACCAGCACAATGAATCCTAGACCTGCACCAATTTGGGCTCAGAAATTCTTGAATGAAGTGGAAACCAAATATTCTTGAGGAAGTTTCATGTTACCATTCTCCAAAGTATGTACTTCAAATCCTCCTCTCTTCTTTCCAACATCTGTAACTATTTACCATAGTGCCTGTACCTTGAAGAAAATAAAAATAACCAAACATTTTGAGTATTAGTCTCGCATTCTTTTATACAAAGTACACAAATCTTGAGATACAGTATCCCACTGTGGTCCTCAGGCATGAGTGGAGGCCTATGAAGGTCAGGTGACAAATGAAGATTGGGCAAAATTTTATCTCGTGGTGACTTTATGGGTCTAGAGATTCATGTTCTTGTTACTTCCCCTGTTTATGAATGAAGAATGCAAAATATACTTAGAAATTGGAAGAACTCCAATAAATTTCAGAGAACCATTATGAAGGGAAGAACCATGTAGAAACCCAAAAACTGATTTTCCTTCCAAAATAGTTCAATCAAAAGTGATAGTACATCCTTGAGGAATTTAGTACCACTATTATGTAGTAAATTACTAGAAGCATAATCAAGTGATAACTACAATTACAGCTAATTTAACAAGGTGCTGTATTTGTATTGTAGAAAACTCAACAGCTTGCTTTCACCACCACTAGGGCAGGACATCTTCACTGACTAATCTCAGACAATGTCAATTCTCTAGTGATGTGTCATAAATTTAATTAGCAAAAGCTTTACTGTTTCACCATACTACAGACCATCACAATAATTTTCCCAATTTGATAAAAGAATGCTATTTGGACCCGGCAGGCAAGAAATAGTCCAGTTGTCTTAGGAAGAAACAGGTGCATTAGAATGTAGAAGATAAAACCAATGAAAATGTCAGTTCTTACTACCTCAGCAAAATGGACAAGAACTTATTGGGATAGCCATCTCACAATGAAAGACATTTGGTTATTTATTCTTGATCCAGTGATGTTGGTGGGCATTTTTGGATTTTGGTTGTAGCATATAGCATATTTAAGTTTACTACTCTTACCATTTACTAAGCAACCCACAAGGCTTAAAATGAGACTCAAAGTAGCTGATTTAAGCTGCCAGTCAAGTAGATATGCTATTAATCTTTATGACCAAGTAGATGTAGTCACCCTTGGTGTTTCTATGGTACATAAGGGTATTGTATAAAGGACTTGGAAATGTTCAATAGGAGAATCACAGAGTAATCCTCTATCATTTTGGAAATAAGTCATAGAACTCAGTAAATACTATTCAAAAAAAGATATATAGCTTCTGGCTTGTCAGTTGACCTCAAAGGTAGAAGCACTCTACTTTTAGGTTTTTTTTGTTTAATGAGTTAGTTTTTATTATTCTGGAAATCATTCTTAGAGGTCTATCTTAGAGCCAGCGCCTCAGTTTTTATGACTATATTATAATTTTCTTATATTAAACCTCTTTCTGCTTAAATATCTTGCATGCCTTATATTCCCTGAAATGAACTCTGATTTATTGAGGATGTCATTATTGGAATAAAACTCTTAGGCTACATTAGATTAACATGTAACTGTAGTGCATACTTATGATTTTATGTTACCTTGGCACCCATTTTAAATATAAGTTGAGCTTTCTCATTCCAGGAGGAAGGTTTAGTCACAGTTTCTAATTCTACATTGCCCATCCCACCAACCCATAGCTCCTCAGTGTGGTTGGTCTAGAAATATGCCATCTACAACTGTTCCCTGGTGACCAGTTTGCTATGGGACAGCTAGGTGCAGCCTGCTTGACTGGCCCCATTGACTCTCACACCCTGCATGAACTGTGCAGATATGCCACAGTGATTACCTCTCAGTTACTGTATGACCTTCTGGAACCCACGCCTGCTTGGCTTAAACCCACCAGTTAAAATTCCCAGTGGGAAAGCTCTTTGGATAATGCCCTGGACCCAGTAAAGACATTGGCCCTCTCTCCCTGCCTGTACTACCTGACCTTTCTGTGTGTGATCTTCAGGTGTGTCATGTATCCCCTAGGGTCTATAAGTATTACAAACTCTTAAACTTTCCTCACTGTAGTTGTGTCATTGAAACCATGCCCTAATCTGACCCCTGATAGTAAGACCACCCTAAGTGACCATGCAGGTGGATACCCCACTGATGCTCTTTTTCTGGGCCTGTGATGGCTATTGGAACAATAGCTACCAGCTACGTTGACAAAGAAGCTCAAAGATTTTCATTTAAAACTGTAATATAAGAGAAAATGTGACCTTTAGGAATTTTGATTCTATGTCACATATGAAAATGAGAAAATAATAATTCATTAATTTCAAACATAAAATAAAGTTTGCCTGGGAGACAATAAGTAAAGAAATGTATTGTATTCCCAAGAAATAAAATAACCATTGTTTCAAGATGTAGAAAACAATACACCAAGTCAAACTGGTGGTAAAATTTATCAAAGTGTTCTAAAATGGACCAAAATTGGAAGAGTTTTATTATGTAAGATCTGTCCCTATGTGTCCTATGAATATAGAGGCAAAGGAGCAAGATGGCCACCCAGAAGCAGCTGTCTGGCACCTCTCACAGAGCAAACCAAGGAAAAGAGCCCCAGCAATAGGAAATCCCCAGCAGTTGGAGTAGGTTGAAATGGAGGATACAACTCACAGAGGAACAATGGAGCCCATGAAGAGCAGGGAGGAGAGAGAATGGGCAGCCTGTTTGGGAGTCAGGAAGTTCTCTCCTAGCTCAGGTTGCATCATCAACAGAGAGCAGCCTCTGGACATGGTGAGTGCAAGAAATTAAGAATTCAGTGCTCCTGCCATGAACTGGGAGGGTCCCCTGAGCCTCAGGGGATTCCAATCCCACACAGAAAATGACTTGAATATGGACAGCTGCTTGCTGCCAGAGTCCACGTAGAGCTGGGAACCCATTTGAGCTCTGAATACCTAAGGCCAAAACATCCCCTGAGAACGTCATCCTGGCAGGCAGGGCTGGGTGGCCAACTCCCAGACCAGGAGGGAACGGAACTCCAGCCACCTTCACTTGCCCCAAGGACAAATTCTGCCACTGCTGGCAGTTCCTGTTTGGGGCAAGCCACAACAAAAGACCTTGTTGCTGAGCAAACTTCAGAGTTCTGAATGAACTTGGTCAACCTATAGCTAGGAAAGGGAACCCAGGAAGAACCCTATCATTCTGTCAACTCCTCTCTTCCATGTGAATGCTTCTGTGTAACAGACAACTCTGCCATTCTTTCAGTGTCACCACAATGGGCAGGGGAACTATACCCCCTCCCAATTTTCACTGAATGCGCAGAGGGGAGCTGGAACACAGAACAGTTGGACTCAGTCTGCAGGAAAAACCTTGCTACTGAATGAAACTTTGAGTTCTAAATGCAAAAAGCCACAGGCAAGGAAAGAAGTTCCAGGGGTGGGAGAAGGAACCTGTTGTCCTGGCAACCCCTCTCTTCCCATGTCATCTCTTTTGTACAAAGAGACACCTTGGCAGCATGATCACAGTAACCAGGGGACCCGTTTCCCACTGGGGTAGTCATTCATACACACAGGTTGGAAGCTGGGGAGCAGTCAAGTCTGGCCTAGTCCTCCCAAACCAGCTTTCCCCTCACAGTCCTTTCAAAAACCCAGGGACTAAGGAACTTTGGGAGCTCCCTTAGTCCACCCATCACCTAGGTCATCAGCACACTTCCCCAGAAAAACAACAGTCAAGCAAAAGACCAAAGCCACCACTACAGCTGGCTGTCTCCTACAAGTGCCACTTCCTGGCTGGAGGACAACTGGCACAGCCATTCCCAACATCTGATATAATAATTAAGCCCTTAGGAAGGAGATAAGAACAAAACCCATGCCATAATACATCTCGCAGACTAGTCCATAGACTGAAACATCAGAGAGCTTCTCCAGAGTCCTGCAGAGAGTTTAGTAACCAATTCTCCTTGGAATTCAGCCGCTGCACCTTAATATCATTTTGCAGGCAATTTTCAGCATCAGTCAAACGGTGGCAGCCTCAAAAGCAGCTAGAACCACAAGAGCAGCAGGACTCACAGTAGTTGGAGCCTCATGGAATACAACCCCTAAGAGAAGGGAAAGTGCATCACAACAGGGGAGCACCCTGGAAACCAAAAAATAAAATAAAGTCACAAAATGCAGAGTTGTCTGTTGCACAGAATCATATCTAACTAAAAAAGAAATCTTTCCTGGAATTTCAAACACAATGGCAAGCCTAAATAGCAAAACTGACCAGACAGAGGAAAGAATTTCAGAGCTTGAGCATTGAACTGTTGAACTAAACCTGGCTGACAAAAACAAGGAGAAATGGCTTAGGAAGAATGAGCAAAGCCTATGAGAGGTTTGGGATTATGTAAAAAGATAGAATCTACGGTTGACTGGCATCCCTGAGAGAGAAAGAAAAAACTGAGAACACTTATAACAAGCCTTCCAAGAGGTCATCCAAGAACATTCCCCCTATCTTGCCAGAGAGGTGGCCATGCAGACAAAAGAGAATCAGAGAATTCTTGTGAAGTACTATATGAGAAGACTATCTCCAAGACACATATTAACCCATTTCCACAAGGTAAGCATAAAATAAAAATTCCTAAAGGTATCTGGAGAGAAGGGACAGATCATCTACCAAGGAAGATCCATTAGAATTGCAGCCGAAACCCCACAAACTAGAAGGGATTGGGGTACCATCTTTAACATTATTAAAGGAAAGCAATTTCAGTCAAGAATCTCCTACCATCCCAAGATAAGCTTCACTTATGAAAGAAAATTAAAATCTTCCCCAGACTTCTAATCCTAAGAGAATATGCCACCTCCAGAACAGCACTTCAAGAGATGCAAAAGGAAATTCTAAGTGCAGAAAGGAAAGAACAGTTCCACCTATCACAAAAGCACAGGCAGTCACAGGGTTTACAGACTACATAAATCAACCATAGAATCTACAAAGCAAAGCAACTTCTTAATAGCAAGAGAACAGGAACAATCCCACATATCAGTAACTAACTTAAGTATGAATGAACTGAATACATCACTCAAAAGGCATAGTGTGACAAAATGGATAAAGAAGCATGAACCATCTTTCTGCTACCTTCAGAAAACTGATCTCACTGAAAATGATTTTTACAGGTTCAAGGTAAAGGGCTGGAGGAAGATCTTCCAGGCAAATGGAAAACAAAAAAAGAGCAGTAGTAATTATTCTTCTAACAGACAAAACAGACTTTAAAACAATACAAGCTAACAAGAATGATGAAGGACACATAATGATAAAAGGCCCAATCCACTAGCAAGAAATATGAATCCTGAATATATATGCACCCAACATGGGAGCACCCAGATTTATAAAACAATTGCTAATTGACCTAGTAGAGGATATAGACAACCACACAATTATAGACAGATATTTTAATACTATATTAACAGTCTTAGGAAGATCATTGAGGCATAAAACTAACAAGTAAATACAGAACCTTAACTTGACACTCAACCAATCAGAACTAATAGACATATACAAAACATGTCACTCAATGACAACAGAAGATACATTCTTTTTATGAGCACATGGAACATAATCCAAGATTAACCACATATTCAGGCACAAGTCAAGTATGAAAACATATAAAAAGATAAAAATCATACCAAGTATCTTCTTGGACCACAGTGGAATGAAAATAAGTATCATCACCAATAGGAACCCCTCAAATGCATGGAAATTAAACAACATTGTTCTGAATGCCTTTTGAGTTATCAAAGAAATAAAGGCAGAAATAAAAGATTCCTATAAACAAATGAAAACAAAAACACAACACATCAAAAACACCAGGATACTATGAAAACAGTGCTGAAAGAGAAGCTTATAACATTTCATATACATAACAAGAAAATAAAGGAATCTCAAGTAAACAGTCTAATGTTGCTAAGGGAACTGGAAAATCAAGAGCAATCCAATCCTAGAATTAGTAGAAAAATGGGGATCTTTAAAATAAAGACAATGTTGAATAAAACAGAGACCAAAGAAGTTATACCAAGTGTTAATGAGATGAAAAGTTGGTTCTTTGAAATAATAAATAAGATTGACAGACCCCTGGCCAGATTAACAACAAAAAAGAGAAAAAATTCAAATAAACACAATTAGAAACAAAAAGGGCAATGTGACAACTGACACTGAAAAAATATAAAAGTTATCAGAGATTACTATGAACTTTCATATGCAAATAAACTAGAAAATCTAGGAGGAAAAAAGGAATTCCTGACATCATCTAACCTTCCAATATTGAAACAGGAAGAAATTGAAACCATAAACAGTCCAATAACAATCCAAAATGTCAGCTTAGTAATAAGAAACCTTCCTGCATTAAAACAAAAAAAAAAGGCACTGGGCCAGGTGGTTTTTCAGCTGAATTCTACAAGATTACGTGGAAGAGTTGACACCAATCCTATTAAAAAGTATTTCAGGCAATAGAGAAGAAAGGAATTCTCCCTTGTTCATTCTATGAAACCAGTATTATCTTGGCCCCCAAAATGACAAAGACTTGACAAGGAAAGAAAATTACAGGCCAATTTCCCTGATGGACAGAGATGCAAAAATTTTCAATAAAATTGTAGCAAATATCAGGGGTAAAACCAAAAACTACATTATTATCTGATTAGACACAGAAAAAGAATTTGATAAAATCCTACATCTTCTTTGTAAAAACCCATGAACATCTAAGATTTGAAGAAATATTTCTCAAAATAATAAAAAACATCTATGACAAGCCTGCAACCAACATCATACTTTACAAGCAGAAGTCAAAACCAATCCCCTTAAACAACTGTAACAAGACAAGGAGCTCCACTCTCACTCCTCCTTTTCAATATAACCCTGAAAGTCCTAGCATGAGCAATTAGGCAAGAGAAAGCAATTAAAGGTATTCAAAAAGAAAAAGGTGAAACAAAGTTATCCCTCTTTGCAGATGATATGTTTCTATACCTAGGAAACCCTAAAGAGTCTGTCAAAGAGCTCCTTGCATTGATAAATGACTTTAGTAAAGTCTTAGGACACAAAATCTATGTGCAAAAAACCAGTTGTATTTCAACACATCAACAACAAGTAGGCTGAGAACCAAATAAAAAACACAATTTTATTCACAATAGCCACAAAAAAATAATAAAATACTAAGGTATCCATTGAACCAAAGAGTTGAAAAACCCTTATAATGAGAATGATAAAACACTGCTCAAAGAAATCAAGGATGACACAAACAAATGGAAGAACATTCCATGCATATGGATTGGAAGACTCAATATTGTCATGATGTCCATTCTAACCAAGGCAGTCTACAGATGCAGTGCAATTCCTGTCAAACTACCTCATTATTCTTCACAGATCCAGAAAATAAAAATACAGAAATTCATAATGAAGCAAAAAAGAGCCTGAATAGCTAAAGCAATCCTCAGCAAAAAGAATAAAGCTGGGAAAAATCACATTTCCAGACTTCAAACTTTATTTTACTACAAGACTATAGTCACTAAGACAGCATGGTACTGGTTCAAAAATAGACATCTAGCCTAATGGAACAGGACAGAGAATCTGGAAATAAAACTACAGACCCTTAACCAACTCATCTTTGACAAAGTGGGGAAAGGAAACAATATTTAGCAAATCCTACAGAATGGGAAAAAAAATTTGCAAGCTATGTATTTGATAAAGGCCTAACATTCAAGATCTACAAGGAACTCAAATGAATTGACAGGAATAAATAAGCAAATAAATAAATAACCCCATTAAAAAGTAGACAAAGGACCCAAAAAGACACTTCTCAAAAGAAGACCTTTAAGTAACAAACAACCACATGAAAAAATGCTCAGCCTCACTAATCATCAGAAAAATGCAAATCAAAACTACAATAAGATACTACCTCACAGTGGTCAAGATGGCAATTATTAAAAAACCAAAAAACAACAGGTGTTGGTGAGGCTGTGGAGAAAAGGGGATACTCTTACACTGTTGGTATGAATGTAAGCTAGTTCAACCCTTGTAGAAAGCAGTGTAGCCTTTTCTCAAAGAATTAAAAATCGAGCTACCACACACAGCAATCCCACTTCTGGAAATATACCCAAAAAAACATAAATCACTCTACCAAAAAGACACCCCACACATATGTTCATTGCAGCACAGTTCACAATAGCAAAAACATGAAATCAATCCAGATGCCCATTGAAAGTGGACTGGATAAAGAAAATGTGGTACATATACATGATGGAATACTACACAGCCATAAAGAATAACTTAATCATGTCCTTTGCAGCAACATGGATGCAGCTGGAGATCATCATTCTAAGTTAACCTTTACTGAAACAACTGAATATTGCATATTCTCACTTATAAATGGGTCCTAAACATTGGACACATGAGCAAAAAGGTGGAACCAACAAATACTGCCACTGCTAAAGAAGGAAGGAGGGAGGGAAAAGGTATAAGGGGCACACAACCACACCCTGGGTACCATGCCTACTAATATGGGAAGAGAGGGCTCATCAGAAGCCCAAATCTCACATGCCTTCAATTTACTTATCTAGCAAATCCTCACATGTACCCCACAACTCTAAAATATAAATAAACAAATCAATACTAAAGCAGAAAAAAATATGAGACATTTATGATCTTTGATGTTTACAAAGATAATGGACACTGTATATTGAAGGTACTTGATCTTAAAAATAAGATTGGAAAGCAGACCTTTACTTACAGACCTTTACACTATATAGTTCAGTGGTTTGTCTATATAAAGTAATTTTAAGTTCTCTACTTTACATTGTCCTGAAGAAAAAAAAAAAGGAAAGCGTATAAAATTAAAGGTTAGAAATTTCAGGATGGGCACAGTGCTAGCCTATAATCCCAGCACTTTGGGAGACCTAGGCAAAAGGACTGTCTGAGCCCAGAGGTTCGAGACCAGCCTGGGCAACTTGGTGAGACCTCATCTCTACAATAAATCACAAAAAAACTAGCCAGGCATGGTGGCATGTGTCTGTAGCTCCAGCTATTTTGAAGGCTGAGGCACAAGGATCGCCTAAGCCCAGCAGGTCGAGGCTGCAGTGGCCGTGAGTGTGCCACTGCACTCCAGCTTGGGTGACAACAGTGAGACTGCAACTCAAAAAAAGAAAAGAAAAAAAGAAGTTTCAAGATACATTTTATTCAGTTACAAAATTTTCCAAGACAGAAGATTAGGTTAATATAAATTAGAGCATATTGTTTTCAGACGTCTGTACAAGAGATTTAATAGATGAAATAACAAGTCAAATTCTCAATATGTGATATAAGTGGCTGAAGTTTTATCATTTATCTATTTGTCTCTTCATTTTAAAACTTTGATAAGATTAAGGAGGTTATTATTAGCCAGGCTCAGTGGCTCAGCCTGTAATCCTGCGCCTTGGGAGGCTGAGGTGAGTGGAATGCCTGAGCCCGGGGGTTCGAGACCCACCTGGGCAACTTGGCGAGACCTCATCTCTACAATAAATCAAAAAAATTAGCCGGGCGTGGTAGTGCACACCTGTAATTCCAGCTACTTGGAAGGATGAGGTGGAAGGATCGCAGGAGCCCAGCAGGTCAAGGCGGCGGTGGCCAGGAGCAGCCACTGCACTCCAGTCTGAGTGACAGAGTGAGACTCCAACTCAAAAAAAAAAAAAAAAAAAAGAGGTTATTATTTAAGTTGTATACTAAAATTTCCATTAAAATACACTTCAAAGTAATAAATAATATAAAACTCAAATATCAGTTTACAATATCACATGTTACTCAAAGGAAAAGAGAATACTAAATCTTACAACAAAACTTTTAAAAATACTAACCAAACTGGTATAGATATTAGCTTAATTATTATACCACATATAACTCATCAAAGATTTAATTAATCTTCCTATTTTAACATGCATCAAAAAAGCAAACAGCACAGAATGTTCCATGTGTTCAATAAGCCTAAGAGATATATCATCTTGGCCCATCCACAATGCAAGTAGAAATTTAACCTCGTGTTCAGTTTTCATTTTAGAACATCTTTATTTTATATAATATTATTCTTACCAATTATGCTGTAGAATCTCTAGATTCTATATCCACTTTTTTTTCTGTTCTACTCATTTACATAACAAAAATTATCCTTTGAAGAAAAACATACCATTAGAGAAAGGCTTTGCATGTAAATCAATTGGCCAGAAAATCATCAAAGATTTTTAAAAATTCAAATTAGCTACATGGAAAGAACAAAAATTTTCTTAAAACAGGCTGTAAAAATTATATCATAATTATATCTCTTCATATGCTGCTTTATCCCACATCCATTAGTACAAATAGAAAAGCAGGGTTTATTCCCAGAGTGATTTTTCTGATTTGTATTCCTATTCTCCCACGAATAAAATAGATTTCCAAGATACAATCATAATTAACATGGTTTTTAAAAAATTTTTGGCTTTTCTTAACTTTATCTTATTATTGATTTTTTTCTTTTTAGTCTTTGAACATTCATTTTTAATAATTTTTTTCAAGATTGTTGTTTGCCTTATTTCTTCTTACTTCTATCTGTTGAGTACAAAATATATTTTTTCTTGAGGAAAAAGTTATTGATTTAACAATACAGAAAATAATTCATAATAATAGATTGACATTGGTGCCCACCATAACAACACATGTATTTAAATGAATTATAATGAATCATAATTTAAAGACCACACTTAAGCAGAGTTATCAGTATTCAATAAAAACATTCCTAGCCCTTCTTTTTCCTTTTTCTTTTGGATTAAAAAATATAGTTTATTTAGAAAGTAAATGAGCTAGAGAGGAAAGGAGGGAAGGAGGGAGGGAGGGAGGAAATATATCTCTTCAATGTAGGAGAGGGGAAAACATGACCTGGCCATACCTCAAAGAACACATGACCTGGCCAGTGCTTAACAAAGCAGTGACCTTTTTTCCTGAAGAAATTGTTGCAAAACATCCAAAGAACATTTTTGATTAAATAATTTGATGTGTTTTTTTCTGAATTACACAGAAGCAAGATCAGGTAGAACTGCCCCCCACTGTACCATGTTTCTGGGATTCACTAATTCAGGGATAACATGTAACTCACCAACTTGGCAGTGACCTAACAACTATGGAAGGAAATTTGACTTTTAATCCTGAAGACAAATGAAGACTCAAGTGAAGATGTCATCTGCTTTGGGCAGGTCATTTAAGTCTCATCCCTTTGTTGCCTCAACTTTATAATGAACATAATAGAAAAATACTTGAGGCATTAAGATAATTATATCAAATAAAGCCCTCTATTAAGTATACAATACTATCCTAGGTTTTGGCAGACAGCTATTATTATAAGTGAAAAGAGACACTTCAGTCATAAAAAATTTTCCCATAATATTTAAATTCTTTTCTTTACCATATTTTTTATTTTAAAATTGTGCAGTACAGTTAAGGGTTAGGTATACAAATATGCATTGTGCAGGTAGCCTTGTAGACGAAATGTGCCCTCCCCCCCCAGACAGATATTGACTACCGTTGATATGACCTCCCTTCCCCTCCCTGCCTCTCCCATAGTTTCTCGTCACTGTCAATCTGTTTCTCATCGTATTACTATAGTTGTTCAAGGTCCACTTAAGAGAGAGAACATGTGATACTCAGATCTTTGTTTTTGTGAGAGATCACTCAGTATTGTAAACTCCAATTCCATCCAGGTTACTGTGAAATTCATGACTTTATTCTTTTTTATGACTGTGTAATATTGCATTGGGTATATGTACCACATTTTTTTAATCCAGTCTTCTCTTGATGGACAGCAAGTTTGCTTCCATGATCTTACTATTGTGAACAATGCTGCGATAAACATATGTGTGCAGGTATCTTTTTTCTAGAATGATTTGAGTTCTTCAGGGTATATTCCCAGTAGGGAGATTGTAGGGTCATATGGAAGGTCAATTTTTAGGGCTTTTAGGAATCGCCACACTGATTTCCACAGAGGCTGCACTAGTTTACACTCTCACCAACAGTGTAGAAGTGTTCCCTTTTCACCACATCCTCTCCAGCGTCTGTTATTTTTTGAGTTATTGATAATTGCCATTCTGACTGGAGTTAGGTGGTATCTCAGTGCAGTTTTAATTTGCATCTCCTTAATTACTAGTGAGGTTGAACATTTCTTCATGTATCTGTTGGCCACTCCTATGTTTTCTTTTGAGAAGTGTCTGTTCATATCGTTTACCCACTTTGTAATGGGGTTCTTTGTTTTTTTCTTTTCAGCACATTTGAGTTCCTTATAGATCCTAGATGTTAGGCCTTTGTCAGACATGGAGTTGGCAAATACTTTTTCTCAGTCTGCCAGCTGTCTCCCTGCTCTCTTGATGGTTTCTTTGGCTTTGAAGAAGCTTGTCAGTTTAATGAGGTCCCACTTGTCTATCTTATCTCTTATGGCCCGTGCATTTCGGGTTGTGCTCAGGAATTGGATGCCAGTTCCAACTTCCATAAGGGTGTGTCCTGCATTTTCTAAAGTTCTTATGGTTTGAGATTTTACATTTAGGTGTCTGATCAATTTAGAGTTAATTTTGTGTACGGGGATAGAGAGGGGTCCTGTTTGAATCTTCTGCATGTGGTCATCCAGTTTTCCCAACACCATTTATTGAATAGGTTCTCCTCTCCCCAGTGGTGGATGGTGGAGGCTTTGTCGAAGATGATTGGTTGAGAAATTGGGGTTTTGCTCCCGGAATCTCAATTCTACTCCATTGGTCTATATGCCTGTTCTTGTACCGATACCAAGCTGTTTTGATTATTATAGCTTTACAGTAAAGTTTAAAGTCTGGTAGTGTAATACCTCCTGCTTTGTTTTTGTTTTTTTTTTTGCTGAGGATTGTTCTGGCTATTCTTGGTCGTTTGTATTTCCACCGAATTGCTGTATTGTTTTCTCTAGATCTGAGAAGAATGTTGCTGGTAATTTGATGGATACTGCATTAAATCTGTAGATTGTCTTAGGTGAGATGGACATCTTCACAATGTTGATTCTTCCTATCCATGAGCATGGGATATTTTTCCACTTGTTTGTGTCACCTGTGATTTCTTTGAGCAGTGTTTTGTAGTTTTCATTGTAAAGGTCTTTCATGTCTCTGGTTAGGTAGATGCCAATGTATTTCATTTTTTCTGTGGCTATTGTGAAAGAGATTGTGTTTTTTTTTTTTTTTTGAGTTGGAGTCTCACTCTGTCACCCAGGCTGGAGTGCAGTGGCTGCTCCCGGCCACCGCAGCCTCGACCTACTGGGCTCCAGCGATCCTTCCACCTCAGCCTTCCAAGTAGCCGGAATTACAGGCGGACACGACCACACTCGGCTCATTTTTTTTTTTTTTTTTTATTGTAGGGATGAGGTCTCACCAAGTTGCCCAGGTGGGTCTCGAACCTGCGGGCTCAGGCAATCCACTCACCTCAGCCTCCCAAGGCACGGGTTTTACAGGCTGAACCACCAAGCCCAGCGGATTGTGCTTTTTTATTTGAGTTTCTGTTTGTTTATTATTGGTGTAAAGAAATGCGATTGTCTTTTGCACATTTACTTTATACCCTGAGACTTTGCCTAAGTCCTTTATTAGTGCAAGGAGGATTTTCACAGATTCTCTTGGGTTTTCAAAGTACATAATCATGTCATCTGCAAAGAGATAGCTTGACTTCTTCTTCTCCTATTTGGATACCCCTGATCACATTCTCTTTTCTGATTGCTCTAGCCAGGATTTCCAATACTATATTGAACAAGAAGGGTGAGAGTAGGCATCCTTCTCTTATTCCTGTTTTCAGGGAAAATTATTCCAATTTTTGTCTGTTTAGGAGTATGCTGGCTGTGGGTTTCTCGTAGATGGCTTTTACTATTTTGAGGTATGTTCCATGTATGCCTAGATATTCGAGGGTTTTTATCAAGAAGTGGTGCTGGATTTTATCAAAAGCTTTTTCTGCATCTAATGATATAATCATGTGGTTTTTGCTTTTACATCTGTTGATGTATTTAATTACATTTATGGTCTTGCGAATGTTGAGCTAGCCTTGCATCCCAGGAATGAAGCCTACTTGGTCAAGATGGATGATTTTTGAGATGTGTTGTTGAATCCGGTTTGCTAGGATCCTGTTGAAAATAGTAGCATCTATGTTCATCAAATATATTGGCCTGTAGTTCTCTTTCTTTGTTGGGTCTTTACCTGGCTGGGTATCAATGTGATGTTGGCTTCATAAAATGATTTGGGGAGAGTTCCATCTTTCTCAATCACCTGGAATACTTTCAGTAGGATTGGTATCAACTCCTCCTTAAATGTCTTACAGAATTCTGCTGGAGAGCCATCTGGTCCAGGGCTTTTTTTGTAGGTAGTTTTCTTATTACATAGTCAATTTCCTTGATTGTTATTGGTCTACTTAGGATCTCAATTTCTTCTTGTTTCAACCTAGGCAGGTTGGGTGATGTCAGAAAGTCCTCCATTTCCTTAAGATTTTCTAGTTTGTTTCCATACAAGTGTACATAGTAGTCTCTAATGATCTTTTGTATTTCTTCAGGGTCAGACTTCATCTTTTATGTTTCTGATTGTGTTTATTTGGTCTTTTTCTCTTTTTTTGGTGGTCAGTCTAGCTAGGGGACCATTGATCTTGTTTATCCTTTCAAAGAACCAGCTTTTTGTTTCACTGATTTTTTGTATTATCTTTTTGTCTTCTGTGTCCCGTATTTGGGCTTTTATTTTGGTGATCTGGATTCTTCAGCTGAAGTTAGGGTTATGGTGGTCTTGCTTTTCCAGCTTCCGTAGGTGGCTTGTTAGACTGTTAATTTGTGATCCTTCCATTTTCTTCATGTGCGTTTGTAGAGATATGAATTCCTCTCTTACTATTGCTTTCATGACATCCCAGAGATTTTGGTAAGATGTTTCTTCATTTTCATTTGTTTCCAGGTATCTTTAATCTCTGTTTTGATTTCATCATTGACTCAGGAGTTGTTCAGCATCATGCTATTTAGTGTCTATGTCTTTGTAGGTCTGGGGGGAACCTTCTTGGTGTTGATGTTTATTTTATTCCACTGTGGTCTGAGAAAGTGCATGGCAAAATTGTGATCTTTGAAATGTGTTTATGCTTGATTTATTGCCAAGTATGTGGTTGATCTTAGAGTATGTTCCATGAGATGATGAGTAGAATGCATATTTCTGTGGTCATTGGATGGAGTGTTCTGTAGGTATCAATTAAGTCCATTTGGTCAAGAGTCATATTGAGGTTCTGGATCTGGTTGTTGATTTTTTGTCCTGATGATCTGTCTGTGGTTGTAAGTGGGGTATTAAAGTCCCCAGCTGTGATAGTGTTAGAGTCAATATCTTTTTTGAGTTTACTTAGAAGTTACTTTATGAAATTTGGTGCTCCTATGTTGGGTGCATATATGTTTAGAATAGTTATTTCTTGTTGGTGGATAGAACCTTTTATCATTATGTACTGGCCTTCTGTATCTTTTTTAATTTTTGATAGCTTAAAGGGGATTTTGTCTGAGATTAAGATCGCAACTCCTCCTTTCTTTTGTGTTCCATTCACCTAAAAATTTGTTTCCCATCCTCTTACTTTGAGTCTGTGTCCTTTCGAGTGAGAATAGTCTCTTGAAGGCAATATACTGTTGCCTGGTGATATTTTATCTATTTTGCCTTTCTTTGTCTTTTCAGTTGTTCATTTAGTCCATTCACACCCAGGCTAATTATCGAAATGTGAATGTTGATCCCTATCATAAGGCTCTTACAGAGTTGTTGTTGTTATTGCTGTTTGTTGTCTTTCTTTTGGTTTTGGGGTTGGTTCATTGTGTTTTTAACCTTTTTCCTGTACTCTTGTGAAGAACGTTGTTGTCCTTTTTCTTTTTCTTCTGTGTTTAATACTTTCTTAAATGTTTCTTATAGAGGTGTTCTGGTAGCAACATAAGTTCTTAGGGATTGGATATCTGGGAAAGATTTTAATTCTTCCTCACTGATGAAGCTTAGCTTGGCTGGGTAGGTTATTCTTGGTTGAAATTGTTTATCTTTTAGAACTTTGAAGATAGGGCTCCAAGCTATCCTAGCCTGAAGGGTTTCTGTAGATAAATCTGCTGCTATTCTAATTGGTCTTCCATGGTAGGTAATCTGACCTTTTTCTCTTACTGCCTTTAGAATTTTTTCTTTTGTACCTACTTTGTTTAGGCGAATTATTATGTGTCTGGGAGTTGGCCTTCCCATTTGTTGTCTTGCAGGGTTTCTTGAATCTCTTGTGTTTGAATTTTCACATCATTGATGAGATGAGTAAAGTTTTCTTGAATAATCTCTTGGAATG